>PQWD01006411.1:172078-187740 GCA_019425675.1 Leucinodes orbonalis | reverse complement strand
CGAAAGTATAATTGGGTATACGATAAGTATCTGATAGGGCGCCGTTTTCATACAATAATAAGAAGGACCAAGCTTCCGTCGTTTATTACAGTTCGTCTTCCTCAATCATTTACAAATCTGATACAGTTAACTTGGTATGATTAGTGTATGGGTGTTTATTGCAATAATGCCATAAGAGCATTGTATACTGATGAATGTAGGTATTTGTATAATTACAATAAGCTGTAGATATTACACACATATAACTAGTGATCGTAGGTAGCGGGCGTAACAATCGAATTTCATTATGAGAAACACACTTGTGCCTTGGCCCTAGGGAAGTTGTGATTTTAAAGTTAATAAATTACAAATGTCTGACTTACATCATGATAAGAGATAATTGTATTATTGGAATGTGTAAATTCAAATAATGTTATGTTAATGTGATATGTTTCATTTTGCTTAAGGAAAGTTGATATTTGTATTCTTTTTTATCATACAACTTGTAACTGACTGCACTTACGGGTGGTTTCCGAGGTATTATGTGATGTGATTTTATTTATTTCCTTGGTACTGTATATATTGGCTTATATGTTCATTTTTATAAAATAATTGTTATTGTTTAGAGATGATACTCTTAATTTGGATTGAAAATATTTTGTAAATATATTTAAATTTATTTTCACATATTCAGTAAAATAGATTCATTGCCTGTATATTATGCGAACATAAATTATAAAAGAATATATTATAAAGACAAATGTATTTAGTTCGATACTATCACATTGCAATAGTCGGTGGCCTAAATATTTTTTTGTCAATTGTTACAGAGACATCAAGTGATAAATACAAAAAAAACACAGTATTTGTGGTTTATTTAAACACTCAGTGGTAAAAATAGTAAATTATAAAGATTACAATTTTACTTTAAGGGAAAATGGGTAGCTCTCAGTTTAATATTTATTAACCTTTACTACCAAAACTGTAGTTACCGATTAAAATTCATTAATTTTCCAATGTTTTGAACTGAGTAGTTTCCTTTTAATGTCTCATCTTAGCGAGTTAATTAGGCTTTCGTATGTGTATGACCTAAATTACGGCTATAAAACGAGTTTTCATACCAGTTTCAATTTTACATTATTACAGAAGAAATACTGGTTGCCAAATCCTTTGATTTTATTATTATTTGTATTATTACGTTCACTGTTTTATTTTAAAGATGTTTATTTTACTTTCACCACGTTATGTTAAAATATATGTGTTATGTACACATTTAATGACTTTTATTATCATACCCTATTTACGTAATTAGAAAGGCTTAATGCTGACCTATAGCACAGATTAAATAAATATACCTATAGGTAGAAGATAGTTTAAAGTTTAATTTTTGTCAAAGATAATTGCAGAAATCAAGTATGTAAAACATAATCTCTCCTAGACATAAGGAGCTCTCATGTCATGGTAACCTGCGAAGCCTTGGACAGTTACTGCTGAGATTGTGCAATGAGAATGATGTGACGACCCATTTGGTGTAATGGTTGAGACGTCGGCTACTACACCAAGGGTTCCTACACATGTTTGGTTGTATTGGTTTGGGTGTTTCTATGTATAATTTAAGTAGATATTTGCAAAAAATATATAAACTTATGTTTAACAGTTATTTAGTCACCATATTATCTACAAGCTAAAATGCTTTGTTTGGGGCTAGAGTGCGCTGTGTGAATGTTGATGGATATTATACAGGTTGGATTTTAAATCATTGACATGAATTAATGATCAATCGCAAAGTGTTTTATATGATTTTTAAAAATATTTGACTTTTAGGTCAATAGATTTGCGTCATATTTAGGGATGTACTTAAAAATCCAAGTATTTTTTAAAATTGCCTATCGATTTCACCTGTATATGTTTAAATAAAATAAATTTAAGTAAAAGCAAAAAAAGGTTGAATAACGTATACCAAATCTACTCGCGGAATAAAATAAGTGCCGCTAGCTAGATATTCTTATTTTTTGCACAACTTGCATCATTTAGTTTTATTTCTAGTTTAGGATGTTTCCCTCCTATGTTTGAGTATGTTCTCTAGGCAATAGTAATAAGAAAGTTCCTTTAAGGCGATATGGTTTTATATTAGCAAATTCTATCTGTTACTTAAAACGTACAAAAACTAGGTACTAAATACATTTCTTCGAATTGTGCTATATTAGTAAGAAAACAATCTCCCCATTGTGAAACATTCTTCTTTGCTGCTCCGCTCCTATTATTCTCAACGTGATATATAGCTTTCCTCGATAAATAAGCTTTCTAACACTGAAATAATTTTCAAATTAGACCTGTAGTTCCTGAGATTAGCGCGTTCAAACAAACAAACTCTTAAGGTTTTATAATATTAGTATAGATTAACGTATAGGTACTTCGTTACTTTAAGTCAAGATTACCAAATAAAAAATCTCAGTACTTTGGTAGGTACTTACCTAATTTTGTCATTTTTTATTCTGTCTAGGTACTATAAGAAAAGGTTTATTGCGCGAGGACTTTCCCTCATATATTGCGTCTGCAGTAACTAACAAAGCACCGACAGGAACATACAAATCCTCAATAGCGTTTATTAGTTTCGCTACTAACATACACGGAAAATACTCGATAATGATAAAAAAGGAGGTACTATAAATGTTCCATGCTAGAAACTCTTCTCTCACTGGGTCGTCTATACAAACACGTTTAGTTATGTGCTACTTTAGAAAAAATATTTCAATAATCATTATTTAGGTAGGTAGAGTACAGTTTTGTATTACTCAACTCTAGATTTGTAATCTAACACAAAAGTATTCATTCAACGGACAGACCAGAATTTATGAATAAAACCAAGTGAACACGTAAATACTTTCGCTTAACATATTTTGTTCTACATAGGTAGATATCTATTAGATCTAACACTTTTCAGACAAGTTGACTAAGGATTTGAATAAAATTTCTAGTTAGCATTTTGAATATTTGTTTCAAAACTGTGTTATGTTATGAAACATTAAGTAACGCTTTTGGTTTTAAGATTACCTTTGTAATAGACTATGTAGTTTAAGAAAACGAGTAGCTACAGACGCTCACATAGTGACATCTAGCAGAGCTTGTATTATGGACACTGAAGGACAGATTAATATACTTATAGTCTTCACTATGATCAGTCGCGTGAGCCTGCGCGACTGGCAGCGGGTTCAATCCCTACGCCAATCTTCGTAACCCTTGCTCGCCGGGACCTCGCGGAGCAAGCTCTCTATTATTTATATATGTATATATTGTTAGGCTGAGCTTGGAGCCTAGCGACCTAGAGTCCCGGCGATGGATTTCTAGGCTTTCTCGGGAGTTAAGGTTCCTCCTAATATAATTCTTATTTGCTGGTTTGGGAAGCGTTGCCTTGCAAACAACGCCAGGACATTTTAAAACTTCGAGCAAGATTAAACTTCCTGTCGTACACCCACTGACACTTCAATATATGATCATGAACTACATTTAACTGAAATAAACCTAACCACCTGGATTCAAAAAGCTACTGTAACGTAGACCGCATCCATACTCTTATATAGGTTATCATCATCAGCTCATTAAACGTCCCCACCGAGGGGCACGAGCCTACCCGTATAGGGTGATTAGGCCTTAGTCGTCCACGCGGGCCCAGTGCGGCTTGGACGACTTCACACAACCTTCGAATCTCTTCGCAGGCGTGCATGAAGGTTTCGTCACGATGTTTTCCTTCACCGTAAGAGCGTCGGATAACGTACATATATTTTTCGAAAATTCGAAAATACATTGGTACGTGTCGGGATTTGAACCTCAGCCCTCCCGGTAGGAAGGCGACAGTCCACACCACTGAGCCACCGACGCTCTATATAGATACAACAAGATAAATTGTCACGATTGCATACTTCTCTGGGAAGATGCAAACAGATCTAGTTCATTCAAATGGTTACCTGCTTAATATTGGCTTCAATGGAGTTTCGCAAGAAGTTTACTTCGCTCATGAACAATGCTGAGCGTGGGTTCGACCTTAAGCTATTATCAGTATTTAACATTTTACTCATACCTAATTGCTCCATCACGAGCTGATACTAATTGTTTAGTTTAGACTGATTTTGTGTAATTAAAATAAAAACCCTCTTTGGTAAGAACAAGAAACAAAGTCCTTGTGCAGGGTCGATTTAAACTTGTTGCCGCCCCTGAGCACTAAAGAAAATGCCGCCCCATTTTTATAGACCTGAAAAACCTTTTCAAATTTTTCCGCCCTACAAAAATTGGCGCTCTGGGCAAAAACCCCGATTGCAACTAGTGCAAATCTGCCACTGTCCTTGTGTGAAATTATTTGATAAATTATTTTTAAAAATTAGTGATAGTGTCTTATTAAGTTCGTTTTATTTAAATCTTGCAAACGGTAAGCACCAATAACTTAAACAAACGTAAAAACGATCTAATTTACTTGATGTAAGCTTATATTTTGTAATTGAATTATTCTTTTAATATTGGTTACCTAAATAAGTAATCCTTAGTTATAATTTAAATATATACCTGTTTACAGAGCACAATTAAGGAACTTTTAGAACTACTTTTGGGAGAGATCTTTGACTCGTCTCAGATTCAATTAGTATCGAGGCACACAACGCCAGTTGTAACTAACGATCCAAACACACAAAGCAAGGGAAACTCTTGATATAATTCTAAACTCAGGACTTAGGACAGTAGTGCTCAAACAATTCCCAAAGCAAATTCTTCCAACTTCAAAAGACTGGAATTATTGTGAAGAAGAAGCCACTTTAAGTATCAAATCAAGTATGCCAGAGAGCATTTTGCGAAAACATTTTGCAAATTACGAACCGCATGGGTACTATGATCTTGTTACCAGGATCACACCTCGGATCACTTGAAAACCCAGACAGCAAAATATATAAATCGAACCTTGAAACAAGTAGATTAGAAGAGTCTTTCAAGAAACAATTCAGCATGCACTCATTAAATTCAATGGAAAAATGAGATAATGGCCAGTACACGATACGATAGGATGGGTCAAGCCTTAAAATTTTGTACACATTTTATTAGGGCAATATTAGTGTATTAGCGTGTATAGCGGTGGATCATTATATGGACTGTTGCCTTCCAATCTAGAATCCAATTTCAATCTAGAGGGGGCAGGTTGAAATACGCCACGTACCAATGTGTTTCGAATTTCCGAAATCATGGTGAGGAAACCTGAAGTCGTATTCTCGGTGGGGACGTTAAATGCTATGATGATGAGGAGCGAACGAGCCCTTCGTTCGACGCACGTATTGTAATTATCTCTTTCTAGTCAAAAATGAATACAAACAAACATGCGCTTTAAAACATTATGTCATTATGTTTTTTTACTTTTAAAAATTGCAGCCTGTTACGATTTTATAAATAATGTTTCAATATTAGAGTTGCGTGTCTGCTTGTTTGCTGACACAGTAATTAGTTCTTTCAATATTGAGGACACTGAAATAAGTAGCCCTTTAATAACATCCAGTTAATAGCTTAGGTTAAGCCAATGTTTAAAACCACTTATAATTATAAGAGGGTTATGATATTATCTTGATAGGTTGCAAACTAGGTCAAATTTTTGCATAAACCAGTAGAACCAGACAATTGCGTAGGTATGCGCGGCTGGGATATTTTTAAAGGTTAGTATCCTTGCGAAGTATCCGTAAGCAAAAAAGTCTAGACTTTCGAAATCCATTCTAGTGTATATATGCTGACATTGGAGTGATATAGTATTACATGTACGTTAGCTTACCTACATAGTTGTCTGTATACTTGTTTATTATTAACGTATAAATTACGCAGTAACTTTTTGTACTTATAGTGTAAGTACTCGTACATATTAGATCAGCCACATCTGTAAGTGGTTTTCCAGGATTGAGGCGAACGAGGGTTGTGGGTGGGCTGGGCGGCACTCGCAAGATACGTGAATGACTCCGCAAGGCCTAAAGACGAGTACTTTAGAAATGCGTCCAACCTTTAGTAACGCATCTGAGACATGATACAGATACGAGATCTTTTCACATGTCTATAGTAACTTAACTTGTAATGGGGGGAACTACGCTTAGGAGGTCTAGTATTTAGTTTTCTATTACAATTTATTTTATAAGCTAGCATTCTTAATTTGCAAGATTTTTAGGATGATTTCAGTGACCCGGATTCATTGTTTAAAGTGTCATCATCAGGTCATTCAACGTTTCCACGGATGGGTCCTAGCATACCTGTAAAGGGTGTATAAGCTGTAGTACAGCGGGCCAGTGTCCCCACCAGAAGGAGGGCAACAGTCATGAGCCACTGACGCTCAATATAGGTACAGATAGGTAGTAATAGTTTAAAATAGTTGGCCTACCCATGATTAAACTACTTATAACTATAAATCATAAATAACAAATAGTATTTAATATGTACCTACATTGTACATCATACTGTCTTAACCTCGGACGAGGTCTTTATCCAAATTAATCAAGGTAGTATAGGTAACTAACTTGAACCCAATCATTTACCTAACATCGGATTAAATTGCTAATTATTTAAAAACATTCCTTTAAAACGCTAAAACATTTTTTGTGCGGCAGTTTAGATAAACAATTAACTAGATGCACGAAGAAATGTTAACCGAAAAATTTATTTTATTATTTTTTATTAAAATTTTGACCCTAATGCGTCTATAAAGGGTACAAAATCAAAAGCTCGAGCATACTACTATGGCACTATGACATCTATGTGATTATAAATGAAGTCTGCCAACTGACGCGTTAATCAGAACTTTGCCGCGTACACTTTTTAAGATTGTGTATCATTATCATCAGCTCATTAAACGTCCCCGAGGGGCACGAGCTACCCGTATAGGGTGATTAGGCCTTAGTCGTCCACGCGGCCCAGTGCGGATTGGACGACTTCACACACTTCGAATCTCTTCGCAGGCGTGCATGAAGGTTTCCTCACGATGTTTTCCTTCACCGTAAGAGCGTCGGATAACGTACATCTATTTTCGAAAATTCGAAAATACATTGGTACGTGTCGGGATTTGAACCTCAGCCTCCGGTAGGAAGGCGACGTCCGCACCACTGAGCCAACGACGAGCTAGATTGTGTATGTAGTTAGTTTATTGTTTATCTAATGTTGTGAGCTGTATGAGCAGTGGGAAGTATCAACTTTATTATCTTCTATAATACACATCGCAAAATGTGTTGGTAAGCGCATAATTCAATAACGCCATTCGTTAATTGAAGTCTACGGATGGTTTTAACGGCGAAAAATTATCGAAACAAGAAGGAACTGCTATTCCAAATATTTTACAGACACAAGTCTGTTAGGTCCACTGGTTAAAAAATGTGATAGCTCGGCGGCCTACATTATAAGAAATAAATTCAACATGTATATATATATTATATACAAAATTGTATATATATATATATATATATACGTACATTATAGAGGCAGAATAGGCGAACATGTTAAGTACCTACGTTATTGCAATCATTAATTATGGTATAAGAAAGTTAATCTCTATCGGCTATTTAATTTACCAGATACCGGATAAACATTTCAAGCCTACTATCAAATTGATGTTAATTACTTCAAGAATGTGTACCTACCCAAACGCGTTTACACTAGGTGGTCTACGTAAAAGGTCTTCAAGAATGCCAATTAAAATAGGAAGAAAACTTTGCTCACAAACTACTTCTTTATTAGAACTTCAAGAAGTCGCTAATTTTATTATTATACAATGTTTAGTTTCGAAATTCGCTTAGACAGTTACACGAGCTCGATATGTAAATCGATACAAACCGAAATCGGTTCCGCTCTGATTGTCTATGTAGGAACAAACTCTTTCGAGGGTTGGGCTCATGTTTCCTATATTTCTCTTGCGATATCGTGTGATTATATCGAACGAACACAAAAAGGTTCAATTGTGCGATGCATGGAACCGGGTTCAGTAGGCATTTAGTACACACGGTTAACTACCACTGTGTGCGTTTATGCAATCAGGCCAAATAAAAATATTATTGCACAACGCCAAACGAAAAGACTAGTCTAGTATTTAAATATGTTATTTTTTTCACGGGGAAATGATTAACGTGTAGACAAAATTTTACACTTAGCCAATTACGCCAATCATATAAATATTTGCAATTATAATTGTTTCTATTTAATTGTTCTAGGCAAGGTGCTCGACGACCTTGACATTTCCGGCGTCGAAAATAAATCGTGAATTACGTATCACGATCAGCAATCACGCACCTTGGCAGTAACAAGCGTCGTTGAGCGTAATTTCGAGTCACGGATTTTAGCGACCACGCCTTCGGGATCGACCACTTTTACTTTTGAGGTGCTATGTCGTAGAGGGGCGAGTAAGTTCGGCTCGCAGGTTTGCGCTCTTCAGTAGTTATCGAAGCGCGTGATCGCTCGCGAGACAGTATACGCGCCACTCACGTGTTCACAGCTGTCTGAGGTTCAGTTGTCCCACCGGAGCTCCACAGGTAAACAAATGGAATTGCACATTTTGTGCAACGATCTTGTGATGATTGTGGATCACGTTCTATGTGACGCGTGCTAATAACAACTAAACTGTTACAATTATTTTTATGACATTTTATCAAGTTCATGAAAGAAAGTTTGTTTACTTGTGTAAAAAGTTGTACTGAGTAATATGTGTAAGATTTTCTGATTTTAATTTCTGGAATAGGCTTGTATAACATTATTATATTTCTTCAGTACGTACAATATAATCAAGTAAGCAATTCACATTTCTTGACTTATATTATTGTTCATGGTTCCAAATTATTATAATGAACATAATATACAGAGTGTGTTGTGATCTAATTTGCTATATACTTATCGTACATGATTTCATTAAAATAAGATTATTGAATATCCTTACAGGTTGTATTCTTAAACCGTAAGTCATATTATAGCCGTAATATTGTTCTACAGTTTTTGTTCGTGTATACAGTTTTATTTATTTGGATATTATTTAGCTACGTGTATGCCGTCAGTATTGAATTAATATATATATACCGTGATCCTATATATTTCCTTGTAATGACCATCCTTCAAATTCTTCCCTTTTTGAAGGAAACTAATAACAAGAGTTTAATTGGCACTCTTGAAAGTCGATGGCCACTATTGTTAGCAAATATTAAAAATTGACTTTGTAATTGGGTAATACCTATCATCCGATTTAAACAATAGTCATTGTGTGGTAAATTACCGTTATGTGTTTACAAACACGTTGGAACAATGCTGGGCTGTTGGGGAGGAAGTTATTTCATAGATCACTAAGCTATATAATTATAAAATAACACATTACGAATTTTTAGTTAACTGTATTCTCCGTTGATATACTAGGATCGCTGCATGTGTGAATTAGTTTCAATTATTGTGTAGCGTCGGTGGCTCCATGGTGTGGACTGTTGCCTTTCGATCGGGAGGGTGCCGGTTCAAATCCCACCGTACCTATGTGATTTCGAAATTAAATGAACGTTATCCGACCTCTAACGGTGAAGGAAAACATCGTGAGGACAGGCGCACGCCTGCGAAAAATGCAAAGGTTGTGCTTGAAGTCGGCTGTCAGCACTGGGCCCCCGTGGAAGACTAAGGCTTAGACCCTTTACGGGTAGGCTCGTGCCCCCCGGTGGAGACGTATAATTAGCTGATAACAATGATGGTGAAACTGGTGTTGTAGTGCGGGGCTACTTGATGCGTGGGGCCCGTAGCATTTGCTACTCTTGCTATATGGCCAATCCGGCACTGTTCAGCAATGAACATTTTAGGGTGTAATGATCATGATGATTATCAGTCGATGTATCTGAACCGTCTAATAGGGTAAAGGTTGGGTAGCTATGTAGATACGTCAAATTCGAAAGGTTTTATTACGAAGATAGGATTCCTTATCATACAAGAAGGTATGAGTAAAATCGTCATATGTTTGTACCACATACGTAACCGTTGTGGAATGTAGTTCTAGCTAATTAGAGGTTGCCGACACAAGCCTAACTAACCTTAGTTCCGCTTCTTGCAATCAATATTTCCCATAAGTAATATGACATTGTTCTACATAGATATGTTATTGTTAAACAATAAAAAGGTGGGAAATGTAATGTACACAAGAAGTGATAATTATGTATAATTGAATGTGACATTTTATAATTAGACGTGTTACTAAATTCCCTTTAAATCTAGTTCAATTAAGATAATGATACATATTTTAAAAATAACAATGTTTTACATTAGCAAATGTGTACTTATTTGATTTTATAAGATATGGTGATTTATTTTTATAGATAGAATAGAATAGAATAGAAACGTTTATTTGACCACACAAAAACACGAATATACAGTTTAACATAGAAGATACATATAACAATTACAATTTTAAAAAGAAATACACTAATAAAAACAAATATGTAATTAAAGGAATAAATAATATAAAGATAATATGAATGAAACAATAAATAGTAATAATGTGGTCAAAGGGGCCCCATCTCAGCTTAGGCCGCCGCATGTTACGTGTGTTTATATAATATATTGATTTTAGAGTGGCGGCGCAGCGCTGATATTATGACAGAGCCCGAGTGACAATAGATTAAAATTAACTATATTATATATACGCGTATGAATATTATGTAATGATTATTAATTAATAAAAATATACATTATACATTACCGTTAAAATAAAACATATTAATACACATAATAGAAAATACTAAATATATAAAGGATGTGTGCGCGTTTTGTTACTAGGCTGTAAGATTAGTATTCCTTTGCCTTGGTTGCTGTCAGAATTAAACCGCTAAAGTCAAAGTTTTACTAATAAAAATATTTCTTGATTCTACCTACATTATAAAATGTTTAGAAAAAATGAAAAGATTGTATGCCACGCCCTGCCACGTAGTGGCACATGGATTTGAAAAAAGAAATAAAAAAATTTATACAATGTTTAAATTCATTTCATGTCCTATCGTATCGCTCGTTGAAACTTACTGTACCGTAGGTTATTACACCTACGTAAATTACTGGCATATAAATGAATATATTAGATAAAATAAAAATAAAACACTCCGATTTTATATAAATATAGGTTTTGCTCACGGGTTCGCCCGCGTTAAGTAATATTATTTTAATCACCTATTTTATCCCCTTAGGGATGGAATCAATCAAATCCTTTCTTAGGGCATGCCTACGTCATCTTAGCTTTATGCATGCAAAGTCTCAGCCCGATCGATTTAAAATTGATAAAGATATGTACAACATTTATCCTCTTGGGGTAGATATCCTTTCTTAGAGGATGCCTAAGTCATAATATCTACCTGCATGCAAATTTCAGCCTGATACGTCAGTAGTTTAGGCTGTGTGTCACTATGGCTGTGGATAATTATGACTGTCAGTCACCTTTGAGATATATATTTAGATAATAGACATAGCTTACCTCATCTTCTTTTGATGTATCCCGAATACAGTAAACGGGGCTCTAGTGTCCCGCCAATACGTATTGGACCGCGATTGGTCCGAAATGCATCAAATGGTGAATGCCATTTGTGGTGACTAGTCCAGCAGTGGATTATTATTTTATAGTAGAAAGTGTTTTGAACGTGTTAATTCATATATTTTCACGCATCTTAAAAAAATGATATGAAGAATTTTAAAGCGTCTTGATTTGTTTGGTTCTAGCTACTATATTTTTTCAGCAAAAGTATCAATAAACTGTAAGTAGACTAAATCAAAAAGTATTCATGAAATATTCATACATGCAATCAGCATAAAAATGTGTTTTAAGGGTAAATTTAAAATAATAGATTTTTACTTCTTAAACATCAATGTTAACTCTTGTCCGTTACGGCATCTCCAGGTGACGCCTCGATACGCCACAGCAGAGCGCATCATATTTGCATACAAAATATTAAAAACGTAAACTGTAGTCTTTTTCCGGTGACTGATTAATTTAATAAGGCCATAATAACAGGTACTAACGAAGCAAAGGTGTGACAAAACTTACGAAAATACATAATGCGCTATTAGTCAAATTGTTTAGGTAATTGCAGCTTTGTGTATTCCCATGTACTTACCACCATACTCGTTTGCATCGAAACAATAGTGAGTATCAGATATACCGGTACGTGCGTATGGAGTTACCAAATATAAGTTATTTGAATATAGTAGGATAATGAATGCACTTACTAAATATTATATTACGTAATAATTATAATTATTATTTACCCTGATTTTGACTTCATACTCGTACCATACCAGCATAGCTTAATGTAAATATATTTGATTGTTTTCAAGTTGTTAATCAAGTAGAGAGCCCACCCGGGGGCCTGCCACTTAGGCAACTACCTATCGCCTATCGGTAGTCGTTACACTTCTCAAAGATAACCAGATTATTGCGGTACTAATATTTAAGCAAAAGGACGATTCTATTTGATTACTTTAATAAAGCCCACCAGCTGGACCCTTGCGTGATTAATGATTACTGACCTACCAGCCTCAAATCCAAGTTACGATTTTCCTTTGTTATGATTTCATTGTCATTCTAGTACATCATTTATCTTGGCCTTCTCATACCGATTAGAATTCAGCACTGAGATTGTCATAGCTATCACGAGATACATGAGGCACGCGACTAAACTGTATACCAACCTATATAATTGAAGGAACTTTTAGGAAATAATTTTTATAATACCTTTAGGTAAATATCGTCGCGGCTAAACTTATTTAACGTCGGTTGATATTAATTTTGTCCCTAAGATTGTTGATAGTTCAATTTTTCTCAAATTAGCACCTTAATGACTTGCGTACTCTATTTGTCACGATACAATCTATACGCTGTCATATTAAAACCATGTAAAAATTGTTAGGGACGTGTTAACATATATATTAAACTTGTCAATATAGACAAATTGTTGTCTTACATATATAGGTACATACTATGAAATTTTGATTGATTGAGATTTATGTCTTTGGTTTGCATACGGCTAGAGTTGTAGAGGCATTGTTTGTATTCAGTCATTCAAATACAAGGCAAATTGCGTATTTTGACAACCGTACTTTACATGATTGTAATTGATGATTGAATACGAAATAAAAGATAATCCCTTAAAGAAACGAGTAAGAAACTATTGCGCTTTTCGGAATATTTGTACCTGTCTTTTCTTGTGTGCGTTTAATGCCAAGAGTACGGATATAAAAGTAATTAGTTTTCAAGCAGTAGGAAGGAAAAAGTATAACGCAACGCAGAATCCAGTCTCGCACTTTTAATCTTGCGTAATTAACGGTGTCAATATCCGATGCGTTAATTCAATATATTTTCTCTATTGAATAAATAAATACGTAATATACATTTAAAACTTATAGTTCAAATTTCACCTGTTCCAATTGAATTTTTATTAAAGCTGGGAACAATACAACTAGGTCAGATATGAGTTTAGCCTACTGATAAAAATGCAAATAACGCAAAAAATGAATGGTTGCCTTAATTACGATTAAAATAGCAAGACATTGATTTAAAATACCGGTCTTATTCTTGTTGAGACCTTGTAGGCCCAGATAATTCTCGATGACATAAAAAGCGTAAAGTCATTTATATAGACGTGTATTTACATGATTTCTACGGTAGCTTTGTTATGTAATGTTTTAAGCTTGCTTATTTGAGTATCATCCTTTTGGCATCTTTCAGTAGTAGGTAGTAGTTTTAGTTTGGGTATAGATTTACGAGTATTGTATCCGTGGGATAGGCGATTTATAATATGATTTTATAAGATTTATATTTTTGCAACTACCTTTTACGCGTGCTAGGATACCTCTTGTTTAACTTTCTTGCACAATATTAGGTTATGCCATACCATCAGGCTACAACGTCCCTGTAAGGCAGATACCTACCTACCTGGTTGGGCCTTAGACTAACACGTATCATCCCCATTTATCCATTTTTAATGGCTATACCTATCATCATCATCATCATCAGCTCATTAAACGTCCCCACCGAGGGGCACGAGACTACCCGTATAGGGTGATTAGGCCTTAGTCATCCACGCGGGCCCAGTGCGGATTGGACGACTTCACGCACAACCTTTGAATTTCTTCGCAGGCGTGCATGAAGGTTTCCTCACGATGTTTTCCTTCACCGTAAGAGCGTCGGATAACGTACATATATTTTCGAAAATTCGAAAACACATTGGTACGTGGCGGGATTTGAACCTCGGCCCTCCCGGTAGGAAGGCGACAGTCCACACCATTGAGCCACCGACGCTCATATATTATAACATAATAAAAAGATAAACATGAAGTGCATAAACACATATTTTCACTATGATTTATGATATTCCAGAATTCAATATATTCTGTCCATATTTACCGAACTAGTTACATACATAGTTTGTATTTTAACATTACAAAAAACACATAAAAAATATATTATCAAAGCAGGTCTAAACTATTTTTTTGTAAGTTACTTCTATTGATGTAGGATTAGCCAAAACTATGTTGCACGAACTGAGATATTGTAGAGTATTTTGATACATTACATTTATTGACATCATATCCTGGAGATTTGAAGCTTCTGGTACATCGGAAACCAACTCTATGAAAGTTAAAAAAGTCGACGAAACGCTTCGAAAAAAGGTACTTCGTCTTGGCAATAATTAAAAACTGATATTTGAAAACAAGGTATTGATTGCGATTTAATTATCAAATTAAAGTAATGATAATTAACAAACACTGCATGATTTAAAGTGAAACCCATGTGGTTTTTGTGGTTTATTCCATTTGATAACCAATTTCTATAACAGAGATTTCCATTTAAATAAATATTGTTCTGTGTATAAATGTATTGAAAGATATTATTAGTAATAGGTACCTATTGAAATGGTAAGGGTATCATTGACATTGAATGAAACAAAACAACTCAGAGAGAACAAAAAGAGAGGAAGGTCGAACAAGCACACATACAATCAATATACCTATAGGTATATGGTATCAGTAAGTTCATTACAATATAACTGATACGATTGAAATGTTGTAATCTGATATGTTCATTTTACATATAGAAGACATTCACCGTAAAATAATAGGTATAAATTGTTGCATAATGGTATCAGAAAGAGAGTCCGCTAGCTTTGTTTTGTTGCAAGAACGAAGAAATAGGGTAGGAGAAATAAAATAGGAAAGGAATGATGATATTTTTGATTTTGCCGAACCACACGTCTTACCTAACCAACTTAACAATTACTTGATTAGAAGTTATTTCATTTAATAGGATTTTCCCTCCATACGAGTAATTAACTGGTAATGTGACTTTACTGTTGCTTCTGCAATCATCCACCGCTCAAAAAAGCCACCCTGTTTTTTACTATAAAAAGTTTCAGACCGTAACCCGCCGCGTGTTTGTCCAATGCGTCTTTAGAATATTTAATTTTGTCTGAATGGTTCTCGTTCAGACTCTGAACTGGTCTGAACGAGCGTCAACGTCAATGGAGAGTTTTTTTTATGTTATAGGGAGAAAACGAGCTAGAGAGTCACCTGATGGAAAGTGATTATCTCCGCCCATAAACAACGGAGACACCAGAAGTGTCACCGGTGCGTTGCTTGCCTTTTAGGAAGGAATACGCTCTTTGCTTGAAGGTTCCAATGTCATACTTTTA
>PQWD01006411.1:37106-171369 GCA_019425675.1 Leucinodes orbonalis | reverse complement strand
ATACATTTTTTTTTGTAATACATTTTTTTAGTACATAAGATACATACCCAGACCATTACAAACAGACATGTTCATGCACACAAATGTGTGTACTGCCCGGGGATCGAACCCGGAACCCTTTGTGTTGCAGTCGACCTCTCAACCCGCGACACGAAATGGGTCGTCAAGCGATAAGATGATATTTACATCGCCATCTATTCAAGTTTAGATATTGACATAAAACAATGGAATAATATAGCTATGTACCTAAAATAAATATAACTAACCTCTGGCATTTACACAGCGTCATCTATTCCCAAACTAAGCATTAACCTTAATATGGATACTAAACGACGAATCAACATACTTATATAGTTTTGTAATAAAATAAAAAACATGTTCATGCACACAAATTTGTGCTGCCTGGGATCGAATCAGGAACCCTTGGTGTAATAGCCGATGTCTCAACAATAACACCAGATGGGTTGTCAATATCTATGTATTTCATACATTAAACTATAACTATTCTGTCTATGAAATCATCAACTAGTCTTTAGCTTACATACAGAGCTGCACGATAAAAGCGATTGCATAACGGTGTCTACAATATTTTTGAATCTATTTCGTATAGCATCACATTAGACGTATCTCTAGATCAATGTGAAGGTCAGTCTTACAGATTTTGTTATTTTATTAAGTAACTGCTCACGTAAGAAGTTTGTACAATTACTGAAATCAACTATGACTCTAGGATTTCTAAAGTGGACTATAATGATGATTCAAGGGGTTGATCTTAAAAGTAGGTAATTATAGGATGTAAGTAAATAACTTTTAAAGGGCCGGCAACGCCTTTCTGGGACCTGAGGTCTTGCAAATGTTTATGGGCGGCGGTGTTACTTACCATCAGGTGAACCGTACGCACGTTTGCCTCCTGTTCAATAAAAAAAAGTAAGTTAATACTACAGGAGTCTGAAGTAAGTTTATTTCGGAAAAGGGCTTCACTTGTCTAAAATAGTTTGGGGATCCCTGTCTGTGTTTTAGGAGTAGTAAAATGGTGGTATTTCATAATAGCATTCCAATCTAGAAAACAACATGCCTATTGGAATAAGTACCCATTTATAACTCATTTTGAAATATCAGCTACTTTATTATACCTTAGATCATGGTCCAATGATCTGAGCTTTGAGATTAAATCGATTCTTGGTCGATCGATGGTTAGTAGATAACTCCGTGCTTCACAGTACACGTTCCTACTACACTATCAATATAGCGGTCGCAATACAAATCCACATCAGAAGAAGAACGATGGCACTTGATCTGGTGTGATTTATTTATCAATCTGTCTTACTCCATAATAGAAGATTTGTATAATATTGTTTTTGTTTTAGACTACGTCATGGGAACACGAGCATTATTCCTATGCGCGTGTCTCGCCACCGCGAGCGCATCTCTCGAAGTCGTCAACCAGTGGAATCTGATGCAGTTCGACTTCCCACCAGACCCTGTGCTACTGGAGAAGTTCCAACCGGAGAACACGGTGCCCACTGGTCTGGAGATAGGGTGGGATAAGATTTACTTGGGCATACCCCGCTTGAGGGCTGGAGTGCCTGCCACTTTGGCGTGGGTACCACGAAGCCTTCCATCTGGTGTCAGTCCCGTTTTGCAGGTAAAAATTGTATATTTTTACTTTAAGATACATATTTTGAAATATTTTTATTAATTGCTGTGAATAAGATATTTTGTGTCCGACTTATACCTTAAGCCCTTGCATTGCCTTAAGTTTTGTTATTGGATTGTTGTGTTATTTAACTAACTAAAATATTATATTTTTAAATCGATAAAATCATGCGATATTGATTTATTGAAATGTTGATTTTAATCATTATAATAATATATGTTAAAAATGTGCAGTAGTTCAATAGTAAGTAGTTTGATAGTCCCTGATCAAAGTATTGATAAGTTGATGCCCATTAAAATAGGCTGGATCCAGTTACGTAATTTTTCTAAACAAAGATATCAGCAGAATATTATTCACATATTTTAAATAAAGCCTAACTAGTGATAATAAAGTACCTATAATAAAAAGGTTTGAACTCGGGACTGAAATCAAAACCTCTGCTGAGCTGAAACCAACGCATGTACCCGTTACACATTTTGGGGTCAACATACAAGTGGTTAATTACTTTAAAAAAAGTAATGGAGTTTTGTAAACGTTTGCAAACGTGGAGTTGCATATCCAATAAATATGTTGTCAGTGATAATAACAGTACAGCGGGTTCTTATACGAACTCAGAAATATAACTGAAACTGAATGATTGTGTACATTTTATAGTCTAGACTTTATACCATTAATAGTTTTAAATTTTAGAGATAAACTTTTCCAAAACTGTATAAAGGACCCAGAAAACTTAACAACACGTCTGATATACAATAGGTATAAAAACTTCCTCAATAATTTATTAAAAAAAGTAAAGAAAACATTTGAGCGCCTAGAATTTGAGAAATTAAAAAAAAACCCTAAAGCTACTTGGAATGTTATTAAGAATATTGGTAATATAAACACGAATACTACAGCTAGCGAACTTCTAGCAACCTCTGATACTCCTCTTTCTTCCATAAATAAGGTAAATCACTATTTTCGCAAACATTGGTAAAGAATTAGCGGGTAATATTTTAAATAACAGTTATAGTAATTTGGACGACGACAAAACTCTTCCCGATAATTCCCCACCAGTCAATTCAATGACCCTGTTTAGTACAGACCGTAGTGAGGTTGAATGCATCATAAATAACCTTAAAGATTCGTCGACGACTGGCTGGGATGGCATACCACATCTATTATCAAGGCTGCTAAACACACGTTGGCTCCTGTGCTTGTCCATGTTTTTAATCTTTGCCTTGCCTCTGGTGTTTTTCCTGAGGCCTTCAAAAAGGCAATTGTGCATCCTATATACAAGAGTGGGGATAGAGACATTGTTACTAATTATAGGCCAATCTCTGTTCTGACTACGTTATCCAAAATTCTGGAAAAGATACTTAATAAGCGACTTACCGGTTTTCTGGACTCTAATAAAGCTATTCATGACAACCAATATGGTTTCAGACGCGGCAAGTCAACGGAAGACGCTATATTGAACTTGACTGACGGAGTTGTGAGAAATCTTGAATCTTCACTTAAATCTATTGGTATATTTTTGGACCTCTCAAAAGCTTTTGACACTGTCTCTATCCCTCTCCTGTTACAAAAACTTTCAAACGTGGGCGTTCGTGGTGTTGCTCTTGACATTTTCGCAGTTACTTAACAAGTCGTTCTCAGCAAGTGGTAATTGATAACTTTACAAGCCGTGACGAAGTATTAACTTATGGAATTCCGCAAGGCAGTGTTCTCGGACCGACCCTATTTAATATATATATAAATGACCTTTGTAACCTTAAACTCCCAAATTGCAAGATTTTGTTATATGCAGATGACACAGCTCTTTTGGTACATGGAAAGGACTGGGAGAGCGCGCGTTCGAATGCTGAACATGCGTTACACATAATCACGAGGTGGTTCAACCTAAACTTGCTTACCCTTAACCTCAGTAAAACAAATTACATTACTTTTGCGGCTAAAACCACTATGTTGCCTGTTTCTTTGTCTATTTTTGCACACAGCCAAATGCCACATAGTTGTACAAACTGTAATTGTATTCAAATTTCTAGGACGTCTAAAGTCAAATATCTTGGAGTCTGGATCGATAGTTTATTATCCTGGCACGATCATATTAAAATGATTAGTGGTCGGGTAAGAAAACTTATATATGTCTTTCGTAATTTAAGGTCTGCGCTAGACTCAAAAACTTTGCGCAGCGTATACTGTACTCTTGGGCAATCAATCATATCGTATTGCATTACGGTATGGGGCGGCTCTGGCGAGACTAAACTTATAAGCTGGAAAGGGCCCAAAGAGCTGTGTTGAAGGTTATGCTTTATAAACCTATTCTGTTTCCAACATCTCAGTTATACAGTATTTCGGATGTATTAACTGTGCGACAAATATATATACTCCACACAACGTTACGCAAACACTCACAACTGCCATATAACAACTTAACGCTTAGTAATAAGCGGCGGAAAGATATAGTCTGCAAGTCGGAGTTCTGCAGGCTATCGCTTACCAAACGTCATTTTAACTTTATCTCGCCTACATTATATAATAAAATAAACAAACTCTTATGCATCTTCCCACTTACTCTATATAAATGCAAGATCCGGATTACGGACTGGTTGAAGAGCCTAACACATTATGATACTGAATTACTTATAAAGACCTGAATTTCACTTACATGTTTATCCTTAATATAACAATGATTCTTGTTTATACCATAAAATACTGAACAAACATGGCTACGCAATCTCCGTTTCACACACACTCACACGCACACGCACACGCACGCACACACACACACACACACACACACACACAACACACACACACACACACACACACACACATACGCACACATGATTATCATTTAATAATTATTTTAAGATATTCTCGCATATCCATAAACGCAATCATACACTTTGTTTTTAGAATAAGGTTTTTGTTTTGTATACTGACCCTAGTGTTCCGTGGGGTGGGCGTTACTGACTGCGACACAGTTTAATACTTATGCAGTCACTATCGAATCACTATTAATTTTAAGGATCCTCTGTTAAACTTTGAATAAAGACTTTATTATTATTATTATTATTATTAATTGGTAGGTTCACTTACTTATGGACCGGTAAAGACGAAAAATATTATTTGATTTACTGGTGAATTTAATGATACTTCTCGTATTTGATTGAAAATTTAGATTTTGAATATAAGTAGTAGTCTATAAGTATCAGGGCGTCTGATAATTCTCATAATAACTAGGAAAGCTTAACTTGCACAACATTTAAAATAATGAGAGAAATTATATGAAGGTATTTTTTTATTGAAAGCTGAAAAATCTATTACAGTTTACACTTTAATCGCACAAATTCCCAAAAAAGGCTCATAAACACTTTTGTTCTGCTTGATCACTCGCTTTTAAAAATTTGAGATTTAATCTTTATTTGCAAATGATAAAAGTTTCTGAACAAGTTCGCCAACTTTGTCATCGTTAGTAACCGCCGTATGCATATGTTTATGTCATAAACTGATGATGTGAGAGGGACACAAGAAAGGATGTCATAAAGTTTACTAAGTACATCCTTTCTTGTGGCCTTCTTTTTACTGTTGTAACAAGCTAATAAAGGCTATTTGCTCGCTAGCTATTTTGTTTACACAAACTTTCCTATTGTGTTTAGATTCTTGGTTTTCATATAGGTACATTAATCTAAAAAGTCAAAAATAACTCAAATGGCATTGTATTGCCGAATATGGCGATATAATTATGCACATCTAATGTATGTACTTTGAAGTCGGACATAAGTACAACTGATTTCCATTGATTACGTTAATTCACTAGTAAACGGTTTCTTACTCATTTATCGCACGCTTCTTTGATTTCATGAACTAATTAGTATTAATTGGTTTTCATTTGAGTCGTTACATTATTTCCAGAGTGCAGTAAGCGTGTAAATTAAACCTTGTTTGTTAAGTTTTTGAGTTGATATTAAATAGCATTTGTGCTAGTCGAATTGTGTATTCCAGTATTTATCGTCTATTACGTCGGTCAGTGAAGACACATCAAATTTTTTATTTCTTGTTGGTATGTTACCACACAATAGTTTAATAACTATGATATTTGTAAGTAGGTAAACAAGGTTTTGCCCACAAATCGGTTCTACTTTAATATTATTCGATTATCGGAAGGACAGTCAGTGAACGTATAGATTATTTATCTGACTACTTGGCGAGTGCTGTGGCTTTTACCACATTATAGCGTCAAATATTTTGGTGCCATTATAATTACAAGCATGTTTTTGGATAAACCTTTCATGGTGTATCAAAACATTTTAACAAAAAATACCGACTTTGAACTAAAAAGGTAAATATAATTTTTATCTAGATAAATGGAAATAGTAAATAATTCTTTTATAATTTTGAAGTCGGTGCCAAGTATAACAAGAACTGTGGAGTAATATATAAATATTACGTTATAAAGCTGAAGAGTTTGTTTGGCTCTTGGCATCGACATCAAAATTTTAAAATAATTATATAATCATTTATTTTCATTTTATTTACATAGCTCAAATTTTTTTTTTGTTTTTAGTATCAAGTTGGTATTCTTTTTGGTAAATAAATATTTTTACCATTTCAGTGATTCGTATTATAAATAGAATCACTGAAATAAATAAACAATAGGTAATGAAGTTGTAGTTGCTCTGAGTCGCCTATGGTTTTGGAAAGTTTCCTCGATTTCTCTGGTCTCTATCATCAGACCCTGACTGCCTTACCATGGGACCGCATCTGAATCATTCTCCTACCAAGAATAAAAAGAATCGTCAAAAACGCTACATAAACGACGAATATATCCACAAACAAATTTAAAAATGCATATATACGATCGAATTGAGTAACCTCCTTTAATGAAGTCGGTTAATGAAAATTAACATGAATAACGAATTTTATTTGAAGAAATGGTTTTAATAAAAATCATAATCTGCTTTGGGGACGAATCCATGAGTTATCATGTCTTATTTTCAAATTTATTATATATTAAAATGCTATTGCATTATCTTAATCGACAGAAAAATCAATTTGGGATTATGATTATATTATTAGATTATTACCGACGACCATTTCTCTTTACCTTTCGTCATTCCCTCATCATCACTGAGGATAGTGGTCACTGAAATTTACTCTAGGTACAAATAAAATGAAAATTATGTTATTTTTTGTGTACAATTCAGCAGCATTATTTTCGAAATTAACTGATGTGTAAATTAATTAAATGAATGTCCATCAAGGTTCACACAGTAGCGGTGCGCGAATTGTGTCTTTAGAAAGAAAACATATCTTCATATCTTTTCCGTCCTCGGATATGTATCTCTATTTCATATCTTCAACTCTTTTAACTCATCAATGGTCATTTAATGCAAAATATGTCTTAAGTCTGTGGCATAAGGTTCATAATGTTAGTAAATTTCTAAAGAGATGAAGATATGTTTACATTGAAATCAACTCTTTTCTCTATATCCATATTTGCAAGCCGTCTCTGTCTCTCTTTGATCTGTCTTGAGTCTGTGGCATAGATTTTATAAAGAGTTGATGATATATTTGAAGAATTAAGAGTTGAAGATCTGTTTGAGAACAACTCTTTCAATTCATATCAATATCAGCAATCCGTCTCTCTTTCATATTTTCGTATAGCGTGCTTGCGCTTACTCTTTGTTTCATATCAATATATCATTTAATGCAAAATCTGTCTTGAGTCTACGGCATAGAGTTTATTATATTAGTATACTTCTACGGAGTTAAACAGTTGAAGATATGTTTTAAAATGTAGGGAGTTGAAAGATTTTTTAGAAAGTTTGGTAGCGGTTCGGATATGTATCTTTTTTTCATATCCTCTCTGAGTTACCCACCCTCTATCACACAGCGTCATCTTTTCTCAGCTGCGTATGTTAGTACGGGTAGGGCGCATTGCTCAAAGACTCGTAGGTGTGAAATGTACTCTCCCTCCATAGACGTTGACTCCTCCTTCAGACCAATCCAGGGTCTTAAAGACATCTTCCATTGCGTTTGTAAATAGTTTAGGGGATATGACATCCCCTGTCTCACACCGCGACGCAAATGTATGGGTCTTGTCTGCTGGTCTTGGATCGAAACGCAAATCGTCGCTGCGTTGGAGAGACACTTCATCACATCGATATACTGCTGTAGAGCCTCCAGAACAGTCCAGCTTGCGTAAATAAATGAATTGCGTACTTAATGAATATCAATATCAAGAATTCGAAAACACAAGCAACAAACCATCAAGGTTCGTTGTCTGCGGTAAAATTATCCTAGTAGTTAGTATGCCCGAGACTGCCTCTGATTTAGCATATTTACCATCTAAAAATGTTAAACCCAAACGGATCTATGAATGATTTATTGATTCATTATGTAATACCGGACAGTGTAATCATAGCAGATCTTTCAGGAAATCTAGGCCCAGTTATGTTTTTAAGGTGTTTCCTAAATATGCTATGCATTTTCTTCGGTTTATAACAGGGTTGAATCAAACCTTAATCCTCCACGAGGTTAAACAATGTGATTAAGACTAAAAAGATTTTGTTATTAATAGAAGACGTAAGGGTAAGGGTTTCAAAATCGTCCACAGTAATAATAATAATAATTGGCAGTTTACTTGCCAGTAGGTACATATTTAAAACTTAATTTAAGCGCACATAACAATACCTGTCTTAACTATTATGTTAAATCCCGGAGCATTAGTGAGTTGAAGCGGCAGTGTGAAGAATAAGTATAGTGAAAAGTGTGAAGAATCAAAAACAATGGGATAAAAATTTCGATATAAATTCTAATTCTAAAAATCTTTAATGATTTTAAAATGGAGGTTCATTAGAAGTTATATATATATATATATATATATATATTTATTATATATATATATATATATATATATATAATCTGTGGTATAATAAATAGCTAACACATAAACAAACATAAATAAACTAGTACATGCTTTAAATCATTAGTTTATACATAAGGTACCTTGCTAACTTATGTATAAACTTATTGATTTAAAATCTGGCAATGGGTACCAGTCTTATCAAAAAGCTGGGCTACCCCAGCGCTGATTTCAGTTTGGCCCCTGTGATTGGTCTAATGATGCTTTTCATTTGGAGGCATTGTATGAAAGAACTTTGGTGTGAGTGTTATTAATTATAACTTTTATAAACATATCTTTATTAAGTTTTCAAATCGAATAAAATAAGTTAGTGAATTTTAGAAAAAATAATATTTGTTTGTCTCTTATGTTAATAGGAAACAAATTACTACGTGTAGAATAAAAATGAAGCCATGCATAAATCCGAAGTGTACCCAGTAAACCTATTTCTAACTAATGCCATTAAAACTTCGTGCAAGATTTGTATAAAATGTAATAATATTTATTATTCATAAAACATCGTGTTTCGTTGCCAAAACTGTTGGTACAGAACCATATGGGCGATTTCTACTAGAAATTGTCCGTTTTTTGTACGGATCAGCTTGCGGTTAACTCCGCATTGGTTGCTGCTAATAAACGTTGTACACGGTTAGGGTTTTCCATTACTGGTGCTTTAAAGAATTTAGGGCATACTTTTAATGCTGACAATTATGTATTCAGGACAAGCGTAAGTACCTGATTCTTATTTCCTGTCTTGGTAATTACTATCGACTTGATATAAAATGCCATAGAATTAAGTAAGCCACCTTAAGTTTCGTACCAGTCTCCAATTGAAAAATATATGTACTTACTATTAGTTGAAATAAAACCACACCTAAATTAGCGATTACACACATATTACGATCACAGATAATATTGTTTTATATTATGGTACCTTCATCTTCATTATTATATGCCAAAAATCATATTTATATTTTTATACAATAACTTTGATCATTTCCTATCTTAGGTAAAAGAAGCAGTATATAAAAATAAAAATTTACATATAAAAAAGCGAGTTGTTCGAGTCTGGTAATGAAATGCTTAACGTGTAAATATTAAGTATACTCCTTTTAATTAACATTCAGCTAGAGAAAGTCCGGTTGAAATCGGTCCAGCCGTTCTAGAGATCACANTTTTGTATTTTTTATGCGCACTTGAGGCTTGAGTCGATTTACTTGCACGCGAGAGTATAATTCTTCAAGAGAGCTTTATCACCCTTCTAAAGAACGCTTGTGGACCACGCTTCAGTGTAGTTCCCAGGTAGATGACGGCATTAAAAGAGCTCACCTAATGTCTAAGGATGGGTTGTCCACCGGTGTTTAGGAGTTTGTCGTAATACCGTCATCCCACGGGGCCCTTTCATTTCTCAGTTGCTTCAGTGCTGCACTAATTTCGCTAACGTCAACATCCGGCATATCCTACGTACAATGGTGCCTTAGTAGGGCACGTAGATCTTCGCTGTCTTCGGTCTGTACTGATGAGCGTCGACAAATCCATAGAATTTCTCAACCTCTTCCAGGATCTGTTGGGTAATGTGAGTAGTTGGCCATCTGCTATATTAAGCTTCACCAGAATGCTCCTTCCAAGTGGTTTTTGGAAAACTTTGGGCCCCCTGTTCTCCTTAATAAGGTCCTTAATTAACCTTGTATTGAAATAGTAGAATTCTCTGCGAATGAGTTTTCGTATCCGCTTAGAAGAGCCTAATATTCCGGGTATGATAAGTTAAAGTCAAAATTCATTTATTTAAATTACGCTTACAAAAAGCACTTATGAACGACAAAATATACAAAAATACATTACAAAAAAACAAATTTATTTCTTTGAACTGTTCTTTAAGAAAGTCACGTGTCTAAGTTGTAGATAAAAGCTCTTTTTGTAGCACAAATATTGTATCAATGTCGGCAGCCGTACCCCACACGGTAGACCATACGACATTACATTATAAAAATTACTAAATAAACTAATCTTGCCGTTTTTACATCTGTTACGAGTTATCTTAGATATTAAAAGCTTATTGAAGAATTAACGACCCATTACAATATTGTGCCATCTTCAAGTTATTCTCCAGAGTCATTATGATCCGTTCGCGCATATGTTGACGATTTCCAGCCCTCCGAACAAGCTGGGTTCCTCAAAGGCTTCAGCACCATAGACTACATATTACATACGCTGTGGCAGGTTATACAGAAGAGCGGAGAGTATAACTGACCATTATGTGTTTTTCTAAAACACACAGCGTTGGGTGAAGAAGCTGTCTATGAATTCCTCGATTTACAAAGAAAATAATACAAAACCTTACCAGAATTCCTTTGCTCACGTCTTACTTTCACAATTTCAACACTAGAGGGCGTCGCTTGTCGCGCTCTTACTTGTCATCTTGTCAAGTGTCATAGCGTTTTATGAATTCCTTACGATAAACGTCGGAATTTTTCCAATTAAGTTTTAAAAGTACAAATATACAAAAAATACGTATCAAAATGGAGTAACAATAAGTTAAAAAGGCTCAGAGTGTGTGCGATCATCTAATAAACCCTCCAGATCAGTGGATGTTTTAGGATAGCATTCAAATTCTTCTGAAGATGATAGTATTCATATTTTTCTGAAGATGGTGGACCGTCGTTTTTTAAGTACGACGACCGCATGTCGCAACGAGTATCTATCGCCCTTTGCGTGAAATTCCAAAAGTACTTGCATTGTACATTCGTTTTGCAGGTATGTTATACTCAATTTAATATGAATCGTGAGTAATCAAGATGAAGCACAGAACCAAACGTACCCATTTGTACATTTATGGCATAGATTTTATATTTTATTTCCAATCCAAGTACATTGACGCTCGAGCCTTGTTAGTGGGATAATGAGGATAACAATGAAATCATTCAGTTATCTATTAAGAATTGTTTAAAATGATAAGTTACATAGCCTGAACAATTGAGTTCTGCAGTTAATCCATTTGGTATCATTAGTAACTGAGGCCTTGTAAACATTTACACTTACAACTTTGGATTTAGCAATTTCATTAAAACAGTCCTGAGCTTTTAACATTTGAACTGTCACAGAGTGTGTGAACAATAACTAAGCTAAACAGCACTTGCTGAATTGATCTAGTTCATACCATCCTGATTTTGATCAATAGGTATGCAAAAAGCCCTTGGGCACTAAGCCTTAGAACATAATATTTATATTTCTCAATTGATTTACTCAAAACATAGATCATCTTGGGTTGCATACCCTAATGAATATTAATTATAAAAAATAATCCAGTATTCATATGGATGAATATAATCTTTAAATTTAAACACCAACAGAAAATTAAATAAATGTTTATTTATTTATGTGAGATAATACCTAAAGTTTATTTATCACAATGTGTTTTCTATATTGAATATCACAAGTGTTTGCTGAGAATTGTATCTCTAAAAATGTATCCATTCATCTGTCACTGAGATACATTGCTTGCTTCCAGTCATACAGTCACTGGCATAGCAATATTAAATTAAATAAACAATTTAATTAAAAAAGGTACACCTTTATATCAAAAGTATTGTGTATAACTTAGATTAAGATTAAACCTTCAAAAAGGGGCCACTTCTGTTGACTTTGGCCTGGACTGGGCCACAATTTGGCCCAAATATCTAGAGATTTATGATAATGACAAATAATAATAAATAAATAATGAAACTGGAAAGTTTAAATGCACTCATCTCAAGAAATCTTTTATATGTAAATCTTAAAAGAAATATTAATATAAATTAGTGCTAACAGCCCCTTTTGGGTTATTTTGACACTTCATAAGAGTTATTTTTTGGAATTTGAATTATACCATATTGGTTATGGTACAAAATATGTTTCCAATAATGTCGCAGAGCCCATAACTCCTTTAAGGTTGGATTGTCTGCTATTGTGGGGTTGTTGTCCCCAACAACAATATAAGTGGTGCAATACTTTATAAAGAAAGGTGGCAATTTGAATTTAACTCTTGCCAATCAATTTAAAACATTAGTCTTGAAATAAGACAGACAATAGCAGCTATCATATATCAAATGATTTAAGGAGACTCACTTTTGGAAAAGACAATTTCTGTTCTTACCAAAAATGGTTGTTATTACCAAAATTGATTTTCTTCAGCGCAGGATTTTCAGATATTATTACATGGTGATAAACATGTATATATGTACAGGTGATAAAAGTTATTTGCAGGTTCAAAATTGAATGCTTAAAATATGACTCGATAAGTGAACTATTCGATGAAGCTTACCCAGGCTTACATTAACAAAGTGGTGCATACAACCCCTTTTTCCATTGGCCTATCTTTTGACTGCAATGAATTTGCAGCTGTATCAGACTGGATCGCGGAGATCCTTTTATTTAAGAGGTTATTGTTTTCTGGTATATCTGAACACTTAACCTCTAGTCCTACAGGACTGTATCCAAGTAAGTGGCTCAGGCTGCGGAAGCTGTGAGTCCTTGGAAAGGCCGGGGTTTCCTTATACATTACTCTCATACTTATAACAAGACCTAGAAGATATAGTAAGGTTCAACTCTTAATGTGGTGTGAACACAACAAGGGTCATTCCATAAAAAGTAATAATAATTAAAGGACATGATAATTGCCAGTGAATAAGTAGACAAATGGACTTTGCAAAATTAAGAATAAGAGGCAATACCTACACATTTCAGATGGATTGAAATATTCTTCAAACAGTTTGTCTATGGCAGTATGAGAGAAAAACGAGTGTTACGACTATAATAATAAAGTTCTGGCCAATATAGACCACATGAACTGTATAACTGGCAAAGCTTATTGTACCAGTATATGCCTTGAACGAGTTGTATTGGTGGCTCGGGTCAGTGGCAACTAATGTAACCTCGCCGAAAAAACTCCAGTAACTGAATATCTCACCACAGACCCCAGGGCGGGCTTGGGAGAATCCCTGTAGGGGTCATACCCCTCAGGTTTATCGATTTTAATAATGAAGTTTACTACTTGTATAAAGGGAGATTTTGAGACATTTTTACTAAGATCCATATTTATTTTAAATAAGTAAAGTCTCTGAGTGAATATATAATAAAAGGAGGCACCAGGCTTGGTTTTTGTTAAGCCTTACCACAAAACTATCTGATTGATTTGCTGAAAGTGATGTTGGCAGCAGTACACCTTCCGGGAAGGTTAATTTGCAGACTTTTTTCCAGGAGATTGTTACCAGAATGACAGATCTTAATCTCATATTCTGGGTATGGGTCGGGACCCATGCAACAAAATAAAATTTTCTTTCAGTGTTTATTATAATTGCTAGCTTCTAGAAGAAGCAATGTTATTAGAAATTATGTTCGGATTCAGAACATTAATGTAACTGCCATCCATAGCTGATATGACCTGTTTTGGCTCCTACCTAATCTTGTTCCACAAGTAATAGCAAAGCTATACAATGCAAGAGTTTATAATATTGGAGCTTCAAATTGGATTCAACACCTCCTAGACATGGAAGCTTGAGTCAGCTGTTGTTGTGGACTACACTAATGACTAAAACAGTTGCTTTACTGTTGGCATGTGAGTGAGTACTTATACAAATAAAGAAATGAACTTTCTGGCAGAGAAAATTAGGGGGAAACTAGTAAGTATTTAATTTGATTGAATATTATAGCCAGAAATCATGCAATAAATTACTTTTAATGGCCAGCAATCAGGCAGTGGATTGCCCAGTGTAATGGAAATAATATTATGACAAAAATGAAGTACCTACTTAATTCCATGCCAGGTCATTTCCATATCACAACTTTGCATTAGACAATATATAACTACTTATATAAAGACAGTATAAAAGTTTATTTCTGACATGTTTTGTGGAAGTCAGAAGGAAAGAGGTAATATTTTTTATGTTTTTGTAAATACATTCAGGTACCTACTTTGGTAGCTCAAGTAGCACCAGTCACTGATAAAGAAAAGTTATTAATAAGTTTCATGATACACTTTTTTGGTATTATTATTTAAATTAACCAACACTTTGAACTTTAATGGTTCTGATCTCGTGTTTATAGATGGACAAATATGCAGATATGACATTTTGGATTGAATTTGCATCCAAAACAGATTCAGCCACTTACTAAGAAGGTTAATGACGCCTTACAGCGCCTGACACAATAGATTTTATATTGTGTCTGGATTCCCGGCGCTCAATGGGCCAAATTACTATCCCAGGACATAAGATTCATAGCAATATTGAGTTATTTTGTTGACAACATCAAAATAATAGTAATAGCCAACCAGTAAGGGTTAGTTTTACATGCAAAGCTGCAGGGGTTACGAGGTTTTAGATTTATGATAATGTTTAACAGCTAAATAATTACTGCACACTACATAATTCACAGAGTGATTAGGGAAAGAACAATATTTTAGTTAAATTTCATAACTAAAGATAAAACTGGATACATTGTCAGCTACCATTCTGCTAAATGGAGTTTAATTACTGTAAAATCTCACAAAATTGATTCAAACTAGTTGAAACATAATTGATTAAATTTAGTTAGTAGCTTCTATTAAGTATTAATCTTTAATAAATATTATTATTGATTTTTCAAGATTTTAAATATGTTTGACAATAATTATGGGATAAAGGTCTTCCAACAAAACATGGGAACACGAGAGTGCCCCGCCAGGAGGAGTTATTTTATTTGAATATGTATTAGTATTAATAATAACATTTCAGATCACATAGCGTTTGTCTTCCAATTTCACCAGCAGATAACAAACACGTCTTCACCCAACGCTGTGTGTTTTAGAAAAACATAATGTAGATGTTTTGCATTCCAACAAAACATGTATTATGTGTTGAATAAAACACACAGCGTTCCAGTACAGTTCTTGCTGGTGGTGAAGACGCTATGACACTTGACAAGATGACAAGTAAGAGCGCGACAAGCGACGCCCTCTAGTGTTGAAATTGTGAAAGTAAGACGTGAGCAAAGGAATTCTGGTAAGGTTTTGTATTATTTTCTTTGTAAATCGAGGAATTCATAGACAGCTTCTTCACCCAACGCTGTGTGTTTTATTCAACACATAATACATGTTTTGTTGGAATGCAAAACATCTACATTATGTTTGGCGTTTGTGGACTATGAGAAAGCCTTCGATTCGATCGAGACTTGGGCTGTGTTTCATTCCCTCCAACGGTGCCTGACTTGACTACTGCTATATCGAATTGTTGAGATGTTTGTACGAGAGCGCTACTATGTCAGGCCGAGTACATGAAGAGCTTACCATTGGCTTATCATTGGCACCGAGGAGTAAGACAAGGAGATGTAATATCTCTGAAACTGATCACAGCTGCGTAAAAGTTGCAGCTTTGTCCAATATCAATCAATTTGAGGACCTATTATATAAATTAGTGAAATAATATAGGATGATAAGGTAAAAATAAATAAAAGAGGGCGGGGCGGCATTTCTAAATTTTGCCCCACCCAAAAAAATTGAAGATCCGGCGCTGACATTTACACCAGAAAAGACGAAGTAATATTATTGTAACACTGTTTTAAGAGAGGGCGGTAAATGATGATAACTATTCAGCGTCTATTCCCAGTTCCCCCGAATGCTTTTTACCCCGATCAATGATAATATAAAATATAAAAAATATAAATTTCATTTATTTTCTCTCCACAAATGACATAAATGAATACAGATCTAGCAGTTATAGTGTAACAATTTGTCATTCGTGGGAGACTGGTGCCCATATAGGTTCGAAGACCTGTACGACTGGTCACCAGGATAATCGGGAAATCCTTTCTTTCTTTCTTTATAATCGGGAAATCCATTATAGATATGCTTCTTAGATAAACAATTAACTTTTACTTACAATAAACTTTTGACGACCCATTTGGTGTTGCGGTTGAGAGGTCGGCTGCAACACCAAGGGTTCCGGGTTCGATCCCCGGGCAGTACAAACATTTGTGTGCACGAACATGTCTGTTTGTAATGGTCTGGGTGTTTCTATGTATGATATGTATGTATTTACGAAAAAAAAATGTATTTAAGTATATTTATTCGTCGTTTAGTACCCATAATACAGGCTTCACGCTTAACTTGGGGCTAGATGGCGCTGTGTGAATGTCAGTGGATAAAAAAAAAACCTAACCAGATGCACAATCACGAAGTTATATCAACCAAAAAATATCCGAGCCGCTTGTCACATACGTTGACTTAATGTTATATTTATGACATATTGATCATTAAAATTGTGACCTTAACGCGTCAATAAAAGGGTACAAAATCAAAAGCACGCGCATACTGCTATGTCACTATGACATGTAGCGATGAAATTACATAACATTTTGTCACGGACACTTATGAATGACATTGTGCAGCTAGTTAGATTATTGTGTATTTCAGACATGCTTTGTTGAACACTAGCTGTGATTCGTTTGGCACTATATTGGAGGATGGCCAGAGCTTCTTTGGTTATTCTTCAGGATGTTTCATGGATCAGACAAATTCAAACCGTATACCCTTACAACAGTAGAAATTATGTATGACACATAACCAAAATGAAGATTTTTATTCAACACTCAGTGATAAGTACGACAGAGACAACGATATACCCATCTCAAACTAGCTGTTCTTTTAACCCTATCTTAGTCTTTGGTTTTTCGGCGGGATGTTTCAATGATCAGTGAAATTCAACATTATATCCTTACAACAGTAGAAATGACCTAACTTAACTTTTAAATGATGATCTTTGTCACTAGTGATAAGTACGACAGAGACACGCTATACTCATCTCAAACTAGCTGTCTCTTTCTAACCCTATCTTATTCTTTGGTTTTCGGCGGATGTTTCAATGTGAAATTTAAACATTTTACCCTTACACAGTAGAAAATTATGACACAACTAAAATTATGATTTTTGTCAACACTAAGTGATAAGTAGGAAGAGACAACGCTATACACATCTCAACTGTCTCTTTCTCAACGCTTATCAATACTTGTAGCCGGGTTATATAGATAAATTTTTTCGCTTCTATTTGCTAATATAAAATGGCTACTGCAATTCAATGTTAAATATATACATAATACCATCTAAAGCATCAACACACGACAAACAGACAGAATATCAAGTTCAGATGTGTACTGGAATGATCAAATAATTTGGAAAAAATCTATAACAAAATTTCTTAATAAATCTACGCATATTCTTGAACTGTTGTTTTAAGTTACGAAGTGTACAGGACGGTAAGACGCTCACCTGATGGTAAGTGTTAGCCTTACCATGAAGAAGACATTCAAGGAGTCGAACAACTGACAGTTGTTATTCTCCACCAATGCCGCACTGCGACACCCGAGACAACAGACGTTAGGTATCTTATACCGTATTTCACTAGCTACAGTGTCTCATCCGTTCGTTTTTTTTCTCGAACTGACTACTGCTGTTGGCCGCAGATGGCCTTTACAACTTCACGGGCAATAGTCCGCTAATGATTTCTGCGGACCGACCCTAGCAGTGGACATCGTTTTACTACGAGTACCGATACTATAATTTTAACTAAATTAAGATTCGACCACTCAACCAAAGGTCACTCAACACTGACAGACGTCAGGATAGGCTGATGGATCAGTCTGTCATTTTAAGGCCTGTAATCTAGAACGAGACTTAACGTTGAGCTTACTTAAATCGAGTTAGAAAGGAATGGTGCTATTTATCGGATAGAGCGCTTTCCTTTTCTCACTCTACTTAAGTGAAAATCAACGCTTGTGTGTTCTATAATACGGGCCTTAGTCTCGTCCAAAGTGATACCCAGTGGGTGCACAGAGACTATGAGTAGGGTATCAAAGTGAGTGACAGTCATCGCAAAACAATAAATAATTCACATTTTTGTCAAATTGAGAGCTGTCAATGACAGATCGCCAAATGGTTCAAATCCGTAGAGGAAAATGGGCGAATAAGTAACAATGTTTTGGCGATTTCCGTGTTGTTTGCATATATTGTGCACGCCACTGATGATTTCATGTTTATCAGGGTAGGCTCATGATACAATCTGTCATTTTAACCAGTTCAAAGTTATCTATACCCAATCGAAATATCCACATGAACTTATGTTAATATGAGCAACATCGAACAAGTGTTATACACATATAGATAATATATAATATAATGTCACAGCTTACTTTGTGCAAACGTATCCAATACGTTACGGTGTCGTTAATTTTCAAAAAAAAACACTTGTCAGTTTAAATAATAACGTTATATGCTGAAACATGCTTCGCACGGTAGCAGTGAAAACATGGGCTCACAGAATGCGACGTAAAGCTATCATTATCAGCTTATTAAACGTCCCACGAGGGCATGAGCCAGCCCGTAGGGTGTACAGGCCTTAGTCGTCCACGCGGCCCATGCGGGTTGGACGACTTCACGCACAACCTTTGAATTTCTTGCGCAGGTTTCCTCACGATGTTTTCCTTCACCGTAAGCGCATCGATAACGTACATATAATTTCAAAATTCGAAAACATTGGTACGTGGTATTTGAACCTCAGCTCTCCGGTAGGAGGCAACGGTCCAAACCATTGAGCCACCGACCTTATGCCACACAAAATAATCATCTATCGACACCGTTTTAGTAACTATCAAAATGTTGCACATAATGTTCTTATATAAAATCTTATGAAGCACACTGACCATAGTCATTCCTTGTCAAACGCAAAAACCATAGATAACCTCATTATATATCATAAACCAACACCTGATTTATTGAATTAAAAATAAGAAATCCTAATTTGTGCAATTAAACCTCCTTTCTACTCTTTTTAAATGATTCATACTGTATGGTTGCCTGGAAAGAGATAGCTTATTAGCAATAAGGCGCATTCGTACTTTTTTATTTATTATTATTGTACTCTAATTGTTTTTTGAAATTGTACAATAAAGAATATTATATCTTATTTAAAAAAACAATGAAATGCAAATCTATTAAATGACAATTAGAAATGTTTATTAATACTTCCTATCAGGTGCTAAAAGAAAAATTCCATCTGCCACAAAGAATGTGCCAATAATACATTCATGCATCATAATTTGCGTTGTTGCAAATAAGGCACTTCGTTCAACCTAACGCAGTCCACTGCTGGACATAGGTCTCCCATACTGTGCAAAATACTTAAAACTTATTATTATTCGCATGGCCCTTGTAAAACATAGAATTTAGACTACGTTCCCAAATAGTCAAATCTTTGAATACAAGTTCCTTCACTTCAATAATAAGGAAGCAGTATTTATCAACTATTCAACTGTATCATTGGGAATACTCTAAATCTCGTAACGATATTACTTAAATGCGAGGGAATTTGCTTTCCCAAATGTCACTTGTCAACACATTATTATTTTTCATAATAAAATACTGCTACTAGTATCATACGGTAAAAAATATCATTCTTATCTATCTTTTCTGCCAAACAAACCAAAAATTTATCTGTGGCTGTGTGTATGTTGTTCGTTCATTTTAATAAACTGCCTCTGGCATCATTCTCTAAATAACTATATTCCCTCTATCGTCAATTTTATCAAACAAATACACTTGAAAATATATGTTTGTGTGCTTAAAATTAATTAAAAATGCTTCTGACAATCAGTTCTAAACAACAGTCACTTAAAACCTCCTCATCAATTTTAAAAATACACCCCGAGTGTCAAACAGGAATTTCCCAACTGAACACTCAAGTAATAACCGTTAATATTTTTTTCCCAACTAATCACCTCGGTGTAAAAACTAATAATTTTCCCAACTGAAACCGGGGTGTCAAATGGGAATGCGTTCAGAAATCTCACTTGGGGCCCTTCGTCGTCCTCCTCCGGCTCCTTGTACTTCCTCACCATGTGTTCCTCGACCGGTTGGAAGAGCAAAGCGGCCGCCCACACGTTCAACATAATACCGCCCAGAATTAACACGGCACCTCTGCAAGAGAAAAGAAAGGCATCAAATAAAAAAATAACAAAACTTCATAATTACAACCTAGAGCGTCCACTGCTGAACGAAGGCCTCCCCTAATGATTTCTACGCCGACCGATCCCTTGCAGTTGACATCCATCTGCTACCCACCACCTTAAAAAGGTCATAAAAAAACTTAATACAAACAAATCTGCAACTTTGACGACCCGGTTGAGAGGTCGGCTGCAACACCAAGGGTTCCGGGTTCGATCCCCGGGCAGTACAAACATTTGTGTGCATGAACATGTCTGTTTGTAATGGTCTGGGTGTTTTCTATGTATATATGTATGTATTTACGAAAAAAAATGTATTTAGGTATGAATATCCGTTGTTTAGTACCCATAATACAGGCTTCACGCTTAACTGGGGCTAGATGGCGCTGTGTGAATGTCAGTGGATATTTATTTATTTTATTTATCTGCAAAGACACTTTCGAATCGTCAAAACATGGTAAATGGCCGATAACGCGCATGCAGTGCCTTTGGTATTGCAAGCGTCCATCAGCTTTGGTAACCGCTTACCAACAGGCAGCCCGTAGTTTGTTTGCGACCAAGTACTTTATTCATCATCATCATTCTCCTGCCCTTATCCCATTACTTGGGGTCGGCGCAGTGTGTCTTTTTCTTGCATTCATCTCTATCAGCTGTGTCATCCACGCAAACCCCCTTTACACTCATAAGGTCAAAGAAAAGATAGATGGATTGTGTAAAGATTTAAAGAAAGAAAGAAAAATATTTATTTGGTGCAATAAAATTGTAACATGTTATTCCTTAATATTAAAATAATAATATTGGCAACTCAGCTAATGCGCAATCCATCTATCTTTTCTTTGACCTTCCTCTTTTTACACATCCATCCACATGCAGTAAGTACTTTATTATCATCAGCTAAGTATACGTGCCCACCGAGGGGACGAGCCTACCCGTACGCGGGTATATGCCTTAGTCGTCCACGCGGGCCAAGTGCGGATTAGCCGACTTCACACACTACCCTTTGAATCTCTTCGCAGGCGTGCGCGGGTTTCCCTTCACCGTAGGATCGTCGGATAATGTACATATAATTTCGTAAACTAGAGATAGAAAGAGGAGGAACGCATACACCTACATACACACAAACTTACTATTATATATATTTTTTAATTTAGATTTGAATTATCACTTTAATTCGAATTTATGATATTTGGATAGATAGATAGAAAGACAGGAATTTTTAATTTTAGATTTTTTTTATATGTATTGTTACGAGCTGGGTTTCGGATAAATTATTGCCACACGAAGATAACACGGTAACACACTTTATTAATCACACACAACACTAATTACACTTACACTCGTACTAATTAATAATTAACGCACGTACTAAAATCCGTAATTAACAATGCACACTATAACACAACACTTTCCGCACACACACCGTAAAAATCACACGATAACTCTTCACACTGTATATCAACTCGACGATCCCTTTAGATATCGCTGTATCACTCCTTTTTCCTTGTAGTCGCAGTATTTCGCTCTTCATTCGCTCTTGAGATAGAACACAAGACTCCGGCGCACCCCTCGGCCCGCCTTATATACCTGTCCGGCCGCTGAGCTCGAAGTGTCGACGTCATTCTACATAGTTCGCGAATTATCTAGAACATACTGCACTCTTTGCTATTTGACATTCGCATGTCATACTCTATGGATTGTCTGTGGACTGACGTCACATATTAGCCGCCATATTTAATGGACATTTAAATACGTCATTCGTAACACTGCCCCTTCCAAGAAATGCTCGTCCGAGCATTATCTCCATAGAAACGCGCTAATCGATCCACATGAACAATCTTGGATGCTCCTCGTGGGTGCTTGCGTATACGGTACGTGACGTCGTTAATTTTGGTTAGAACTTGGTACGGTCCATCCATTTAGCTTGAAGTTTGGACTTTCCTTTGCTTCGAAGTGGTTATGTAGCCAACAATGAACCTTCTTCAAAACCTTGATTGTTTACGTTGCGATCGTAAGTGTTCTGGTCCTTTCTGATGACTGCTGACTTGACTGTCGAACATGCTCATAAACGTCATTCACTTCTCTTAAATCACTTACGTACTCGTTACAAGTGCCCATGATGGTACCCTTCTTAATTACTTGTTCCTCAGCGGAAAGGTTTAATACACGTACCGCTGCAACTTTACTAAATTTCACAAGACTTCGTGCCATCTTCCACGTGTTAAATGATTTGAACTTTCTATAAGCACACAACGATGTTCTTTGCCAGAATAATGTGGAAGACGTACTGGAACTATAGTTTCGGACCTGGGTAAAAGCACTGTTCTTCGTAAGCAGTACACATTTCCTGATGAAGCACCTTCCATCATCAGTTCTTCTGTGCCACATTTCATAACACCTTCATTAACGTCGATCTTGCAGTCATGATTTCGCATAAAATCTAGGCCCAATATGCAATCATCGACGATATCTGCTATAATGACTCGATGTCCATACATGTTGTTGCCTAACCTGAACTCCACATTTCTACAGCCATGTACGGGCAGATGCTGACCAGTAGCTGTTACCAGTTGAAGATGGTCGAAGTTCCCGCTGTTGCCCCCAAGAAGACGATTTGCTAATTGAGAACTGACGACCGTACGTGAAGCACCAGTATCCAACGTTAGCCTGCACGATATCCCGTTGATTTCACCTCTTATTATCAGGCTGTTCCCGTCTTGAGCTTGGCGAATCGAAATCTTCGGGCCTCGACGAACATCAGCAGGCACCCGCCCCACGGTCCTGGCACTTATTCGTTTCCCTGTTGCATTTGCCGCCCTTTCTTCATGATCTTCAGTCCGCCTAGCGCTAATTTGTTTGCGGCAGTTCAAGCGGAGATGGCCTTTGAGCCCACATGAATAACATCTAGGGATAAATCTCCGCAAAGGTTCACACCCACCCGGTTCAACAACTTCCCTGATACGGTGGGTTCTTTGATCTTGTCGTACGGCTTCCACTTCCAATGCATGGGCCAAAGCGTCCTTTAGCGTAGCATGATGTCCAAGTCGCACAGCTGCCCTCACCTCCAAATCCCGGATGCCATCCACAAAGGCCTGCACCAACATCTTCTGGGATAGTATGGGCTCTGTTCGATATGCTTACGAACAAGCTTCTCGATTTCCAATCCCCACTGTTGTAAATTCTCACCAACGCGCTGGACCCGTTCTTTAAGCTGCGCGCGAAACACATGTTCCAAATGAGCATCACCAAACCTGGATTCCAGTGCTTGCACCAACTGCCCATATGTCACATCTTTGCCAAGAGTTTCAAGCACGACAACGCTTCGCCCCGTAGGCCAGTGTTAGCGCGTCAAAGCTTGGATTCCGACCACGAGTTTGTTTCCTTAACCACCTCGAACTGTAGATTGTACGCCGACCAAGACGTTGCCCATCGAATGCGGCACTTTAAAGCCTTTTGTTGAAGGCGCGCAACCAACGGATTGCGGGCTACCGTTGGTAATCTTTAGCTCCTTCACTTCTTTCTTGATGTCGGCAATCTCGCTGAAAGCTTCCGTAATCTGTTTCTCATGATGGCCGACTTGCTCCTTAACTTCTTGAAGATCCTTCCCAAACTTGCTATGGATATCCTTGATAAGGAGCATTTGTTCCTCTTGTCGACGTGCCTGTTCCTCCTTATCGGCTTGGAGTTGCGCTTGTAACTGGCGAGCTTGCTCCTCCTGTCGGCGAGCCTGTTCCTCCTGCCGACGAGCCTGTTCCTCCTTATCGGCTTGGAGTTGCGCTTGTAACTGTCGAGCTTGTTCCTCCTGACGGCGAGCTTGTTCCTCCTGACGGCGAGCTTGTTCCTGTAGCAACGCCATCAATGCAGCCATATCGAAAGTGGACGCTGCAGAGGCCGTAGATGGTCCCGGCACACCTTCTGTTGCAGTCGCTGGGCTGCCCGATGATGGCGACTCTTCAAACCGGCTCCTGTCCATAGCGGCTTGTCGCTGGCTTCTAGTACGAACAACGTCCGTATCTTCCTTCGGTAGCACAGGCATAATTTATCCCACTTCTGACACCAAATGTTACGAGCTGGGGGTTTCGGATAAATTATTGCCAACACGAATAACACGGTAACACACTTTATTAATCACACACAACACTAATTACACTTACACTCGTACTAATTAATCAATTAACGCACGTACTAAAATCCGTAATTAACACTGCACACTATAACACAACACTTTCCGCACACACACGTAAAAATCACACGATAACTCTTCACACTGTTATATCACACTCGACGATCCCTTAGATATCGCTGTATCACTCGCTTCTTCCTTGTAGTCGCAGGTATTTCGCTCTTCATTCGCTCTTGAGTAGAACACAAGACTCCCGGCGCACCCCTCGGCCGCCTATATACCTGTCCGGCCGCTGAGCTCGAAGTGTCGACGTCATTCTACATAGTTCGCGAATTATCTAGAACATACTACACTCTTTGCTATTTGACAATTCGCATGTCATACTCTATGGATTGTCTGTGGACTGACGTCACATATTAGCCGCCATATTTAATGACATTTTAAATACGTCAATTCGTAACAGTATTTTGGTTTTTGAAATTTTCGCATTTGTATTCCGCATTCAATTTAAACTTATAACAATCAATTTCGACTGTATTTTAACTTTGTAAATTAAATTTAGTTCTAATTTACTTCCGGTTTCAATTTTAAAGTTACTATTGAGTTTTTAAATAGATACCTATTTGGATATTCATTTTTTGATTATTGAAAAAATCTAATTTGTAATTTTTTATATTGAATTCGAATTTAGACACATCAATTATGAATTAGAAGTTTTAATTTGAATATTTGATTTGATTCTTTAAAATTTGAACTTTGAAAGTCTTTATTCAAATTTGGAATTTGAATATTTTGAATTCAAATGTTGGATGCGAATTTTGACATTGACAACAAATTTGAATAATGAATTCGAATTTCTAATTTGATTTTTTAAAATAAAATTTATAATTCCATTTTTCAATTTCGAATATGAATATTTTGAATTACAAATGTTGTATGCATGACTGATTGTATCCGTATGCCTCTAGCAGCGCCCGCAGCACCGCGGCAGTACGATGCTGCCGAACGCCGAGCCCGACATGCAGATACCGTTGGCCACGCCGCGCAGCCGCACGAAGTACGACGTCACTATGTACACGGTCGGCGGGAACGCCAGACCTGCGCCCGTGCCCACCATCGCGCCGAAACTGGTGAAACAAACACATTTTTTTATCCATATGCAGCTACATACGTCATAAAAGCATAAGTTTTCAAAATTACCTATCAAATAAATAAATAAATATCCACTGACATTCACACAGCGCCATCTAGACCCAAGTTAAGCGTGAAGCCTGTATTATGGGTACTACACAACGGATAAATATACTTATATACATTTTTTTTTGTAAATATATAAATATTATACATAGAAAACACCCAGACCATTACAAACAGACATGTTCATGCACACAAATGTTTGTACTGCCCGGGGATCGAACCCGGAACCCTTGGTGTTGCGGCCGACCACTCAACCGCAACACCAAATGGGTCGTCAAAATCAACTTTAAATAATCAATAAACTAACTAGAGGCAGAATCTAATACAAAAAGTGTCCGCGTCAAAAATTTTGCCCATCGCGTCAGTTGGGCAAAATTTTCATTCATAATCACGTCGCTCGCTACATATCAAAGTGACATAGTAGTGTGCTCGTGCTTTTGATTTTGTACCCTTTTAATGACGCGTTACGGTCAAGATTTGAATGGATAAATTTGTCATAAATATAACAATAAGTCAACGTATGTGTTAGGCAGCTTGGATTTTTTTTTGTTGATATTTCTTCGTGATTGTGCTTCTAGTTATTTTATCTAAGCCACAGACATCCGAATCTACAATTAGACTGGACAAGCCGCCAAGTTTATAGGCAGTCCAGTGTCGTTTTCTTCGTTCTTACCTGTGAAAAGTTATTATATTTCTTGGTCATCATCATAAGCTCATTAAACGTCCCCACCGAGGGGCACGAGCCTACCCGTATAGGGTGATTAGGCCTTAGTCGTCCACGCGGGCCCAGTGCGGATTGGACGACTTCACACACAACCTTCGAATCTCTTCGCAGGCGTGCATGAAGGTTTCCTCACGATGTTTTCCTTCACCGTCAGAGCGTCGGATAACGTACATATATTTTTCGAAAATTCGAAAATACATTGGTACGTGTCGGGATTTGAACCTCAGCCCTCCCGGTAAGTAGGCGACAGTCCACACCACTGAGCCACCGACGCTCTATTTCTTGGTAAATTTACTGATTCATTGCGATGATGGCATGTTACAATTGCACAGGATGGCATTTTGGAAAAAAATGGCAATTTCTTCTAATATTCGTGCGTCTTGACTCGTCTCACGGAGCGTAAACTGGCAGCCAGTGTATGCTCGTTGAGCTTACATTTGTCGCACTTTAAACGCGGCTTGCCCCATCTCCTGTATTGGGAAATCTGTGATCTAAGCTAACAACCGATCATTATATGCATAAATATATTCTTCCACTCAGCGACCGACAGCTCGACGGATGTGGTGACTACTAGTAACTGTCTACTAAGCTCTTGGTAACTTAGGGACTCCTAGTACACAGCTTTATCAAAAAAGTATGTTCGCAATTCAATTAGAAAGTAGTGTATCTCAGAAAACCAAAAAATTACTAGTGCACATAATGTCCGTTATAAACAACTAGCGAGAGCGTCGGTGGCTCAGTGGTGTGAACTGTCGCCTTCCTACCGGAAGGGCTGAGGTTCAAATCCGACACGTACCATGTTTTCGAATTTTCGAAAAATATATGTACGTTATCGACGCTCTTACGGTGAAGGAAAACATCGTGAGGAAACATCATGCACCTGCGAAGAGATTCGAAGGTTGTGGTGTGAAGTCGTCCAATCCGCACTGGGCCCGCGTGGACGACTAAGGCCTAATCACCCTATACGGGTAGGCTCGTGCCCCTCGGTGGGGACGTTTAATGAGCTGATGATGATGATGATGATGATAAACAACTAGGACACAAAATGTCCGTCTCACACGGACACCACTCACCAAAAATACAAATAGGAAATTTACACAGTAATATAAACATCAGTACAGGACATACATGCAGCACCCATCGTACGCGCACACCACTCACCTAAAATACAGAAGGAAATGGAGAAGGCACAACTGCTGAATATCACCGAATGCGGCAAAGCTGCCGCCTATTAGCGTCACCGTCCGATACGACCACTTCACAGATAGGATCGACGACAGGGGACCTAAAAATAATAAATAAATAAATATCCACTGACATTCACACAGCGCCATCTAGCCCCAAGTTAAGCGTGAAGCCTGTATTATGGGTACTAAAACACGGATACATTTTTTTGTAAATACATACATATTATACATAGAAAACACCCAGACCATTACAAACAGACATGTTCATGCACACAAATGTTTTACCCCGGCGGATCGAACCCGGAACCCTTGGTGTTGCGGCCCACGCTCTCAACCGCAACGCAAATGATCGTCAAAAAATAAAATTACAAACTTAATGGTTTTTCTTATACAGTTGTTACTTGTAATCTGTTGTTATATATGTATATATGTAGTTTCTTTGCTGTTGATCTCCCTTTGAAATAAATAAATAAAACAGGGTTATAATAAACACAAGAAGTAATCGTGACTAATAAAACAAACTATCACACACACTATCACACTACGCACGCATATACTTGACCACACCTAGCACGCACCTACATATACTGTCAGCGCAAACTGAAAGCACTAAGTAAACATATAGCACGACTCCAACACACTATCACACACTTCAACACAAGCACGCCCTTGACACTTAAGCACGTATTCCATCACACTATCACACACTTCAACACACAAGCACGCACTTTAAGTAGCAAGCGTGCACTCAACACTCATACACGCACGTTGAACACACTTTCACGCACTTCAAAAACAAGACGCACTCCAACACTCAGTCACGCACTTCAAACAAACAAGCACACACTCAAGCAAACCAGTAATTATCTATTAATTACTGGATTGCTACCATCACTTACCTAAACTACGTACAGGAAGTAGCACAGGGCGACGATGCCCGAGGAGGCCGACGCCGAGCTGTGGAATACGTCGTTGAACTCCACCAGGAGTACTCCGAACGACTTGATCGTGCCCGGTATCAGGATGTTCACGACACCCACGCGGACTACGACACCACACACCAGTAGCCACGTTCTACAACATACTGAACACACGCACACTAACACACATACTTGACCACACTAGCACACGCGCACATATGCAACGCACTGAAGTAACATATAGCACGCACTCCAAACCCTGTCACGCACTCCAAGACACTTCAACAACAAGTACGCACTTCTTCACTTAAGCACGCATTCTAGCAGACTATCACACAGTTCAACACACAGCTCGAACTTCAAGTAGCAAGCGCGCACTCAACACTCAATCACGCAGTTCAACACAAACAAGCACACACTTCAACACACTTGCACGCACTCCAACACACAAATTTCAATACACTTTCACGCACACAAAACACACAAGCACGCACTCCAACACACTTTCAAACGCGTCAACAAACAAGCACACTCTGAATGTTGAAACACACAAGCACCACATAAACACACTTTCACGCACTCCAACACACAACACGCGAACAACTTACCTAAACTACTGTATAGAAGTAGCACAGGGCGCGATGCCCGAGGAGGCCGACGCCGAGCTGTGGAACACGTCGTTGAACTCCACCAGGATACTCCGAACGACTTGATCGTGCCGTATCAGGATGTTCACGAGCGCCCACCGGACTACGACATCCACACACCACCCAGCAGCCACGTTCTACAACATACTGAACACACGACACTACCAACACTCATACTTGACCACACTAGCACGCGCCTACATATACTAACAAGCGCACACATGCAACGCACTGAAGTAAACTAATAGCACGCACTCCAAACCCTGTCACGCACTCCAAGACACTCAACACACAAGTACGCACTTCTTACACTTAAGCACGCATTCTAGCAGACTATACACAGTTCAACACACAAGCTCGAACTTCAAGTAGCAAGCGCGCACTCAACACTCAATCACGCAGTTAACACACAAGCACACCTTCAACACACTTGCACGCACTCCAACACACAAATTTAATACACTTTCACGCACACAAAACACAAGCACGCACTCCAACACACTTTCAAACGCGTCAACAAACAAGCACACTCTGAAGTGTTGAAACACACAAGCACCAATAAACACACTTTCACGCACTCCAAACACAATCACCGCGAACAACTTACCTAACTACTGTATAGGAAGTAGACAGGGCGACGATGCCCGGGAGGCGACGCCGAGTGTGGAAACCGTCGTTGAACTCCACCAGGAGTACTCCGAACGACTTGATCGTGCCCGGTATCAGGATGTTCACGAGCGCCCCACGCGGACTACGACATCCACACACCCACACCAGTAGCCGCGTTCTACAACATACTGAACACACGCACACTACCACACACATACTTGACCACACTAGCACGCGCCTACATATACTAGCACACGCGCACACATGCAACGCACTGAAGTAAACATAATAGCACGCACTCCAAACCCTGTCACGCACTCCAAGACACTTCAACACACAAGTACGCACTTCTTACACTTAAGCACGCATTCTAGCAGACTATCACACAGTTCAACACACAAGCTCGAACTTCAAGTAGCAAGCGCGCACTCAACACTCAATCACGCAGTTTAACACACAAGCACACACTTCAACACACTTGCACGCACTCCAACACACAAATTTCAATACACTTTCACGCACACAAAACACACAAGCACGCACTCCAACACACTTTCAAACGCGTCAACAAACAAGCACACACTGAAGTGTTGAAACACACAAGCACCACTTTAACACACTTTCACGCACTCCAACACACAATCACGCGAACAACTTACCTAAACTACTGTATAGGAAGTAGCACAGGGCGACGATGCCCGAGGAGGCCGACGCCGAGCTGTGGAATACGTCGTTGAACTCCACCAGGAGTACTCCGAACGACTTGATTGTGCCCGGTATCAGGATGTTCACGAGCGTAGCTCCTGGAAAAGACCAAACAATTTAATCATCAAGCAAGCGGAATAAAAGACTGTTCGGGCGGGAGGACCCAGAAAGACATCATCATCAGCTCATTAAACGTCCCAACCGAGGCGCTCGAGCCTACCCGTATAGGGTGTACAGGCCTTAGTCGTCCACGCGGGCCCAGTGCGGGTTGGACGACTTCACGCACAACCTTTGAATCTCTTCGCAGGCGTGCGCCGGTTTCCTCACGATGTTTTCCTTCACCGTAAAAGCGTCGGATAACGTACATGTATTTTCGAAAATTCGAAAACACAGGTAGAAAGGCACCTGTCCACACCACTGAGCTACCGACACTCCACGACACCAGTTTTGTGAGAGGCCTTATTTTATATAGATTTTTTACAGTTTAAACAGAATACCTATACTATTACACCTGTAAAATCTCTGGTTAGTATTTAACTCTTTGAACGCCAATAACTCCTAGAGGCGTCAAACACAATAGATTGTCTATTGTGTCTGGATTCCGGCATAAATTTCACATCGCTCAGTGCTCCGTTACCTCGCTCCGCCCTGGTAGACAGGCAGCCTAACGCGAGCTAACCCACCTGATGGTAGACTCGACACTGAGTCGTCTAGGTACCACCGCAGTGCCAGATATTGTCCCGTGAAACAGGAAGTGTTATGCACTTTTGTGTTTCGGGATGAGGGCACTGTAGCTAGTGAAATACCGGATATAAGAGACCTGACATCTGTTGTCCCTGGTGACGGGCGCAGTGCGGCATTGATGGAGAATAATAGCTGTTTATCAGTTGTTGGTTTCCTTCAATGCCGATCTGTCATGGTCAGGCGTATCACTTACCATCAGCTGAGCTGACCCTGACCGCCCTGTACACTTGATAAAAAAAACCTAGTACGTAAATCATGTTTACCTACGAGCACACACCACCCCCACTTGCCGTCTGGTGGGACCATCTCCCAGTCTCTCTCCGGCGCTGGACCGATGGTGAATCTGCCCCCCACTCCGCTCTCATCTTCGGGCAATTTCACTGGGGACAAAAAAAATTAATGTCATCATCATCAGCATATAAATTAAATTGTGAAAGAAAGATCATATATTTGCTCATCATCATCATCATCATCGTCAGCTCATTGCCTGCTATAGCATTGAAGAAAATGGGTACTAAACAACGGATAAACATACTTATATACTTTTTTGTAAATACATACTTATTATACATAGCAAACACCGAGACCAATACAAACAGACATGCACACAAATATTTGTACCGCCCGGGAATCGAACCCGGAATCCTCGGTGTAATAGCCGACGTCTCAACCATTACACCAGATGGGTCGTCTAATACGAGTATTAGTATGGATATATGCAAGAACTTCATTCATTAAGTCAATAAACTCTAGTTCATTGACCCTGGCCATCTGTTGAACAAAAAAACATATAAAAACATGGCTCAGCATTTTACATATACTTCTACCGGTATATTTTTTCGTTATTGTATGTGTACTTACAAAATCACCTGAGCTACTATTTCCGATATGTCAAAACGGTATATTTCAATACAATGTCGATGGATTACAAAATGTTTGTGTTTCGGGATGAGGGCACTGTAGCTAGTAAAATTGCCGGGTGTAAGAGACCTAACATCCGTCGTCTCGGGTGATGAGCGCAGTGCATTGACGGAGAATAATAATTGTCAATCAGTAATAATAATTATTTATTTATTTTCTCATCACAATACATAATTACATAATATCTTTAGACTAGTTTTTGGTCTCCTTCAATGCTGTCATGGTCAGGCGTATCACTGTATCACTTACCATCAGGAGAGCGTCTTGACCGTCCTGTACACTATAATATCATCATCATCAGCTCATTAAACGTCCCCACCAGGGGCACGAGCCTACCCGTATAGGGTGATTAGGCCTTAGTCGTCCATGCAGGCCCAGTGCGGATTGGACGACTTCACACTCAACCTTCGAATCCTATAATATACTCGTAAAAAAATACAACTACGGTTTAAGTCATCAATTGACGCACTTATCATCATTACAGCATTATGTCCGCAGCTGAGCGAAGACCTCCCCTAATGATTTCCACGCGGGCCGATCCCTAGCAGTCGACATCTTGTACCCGCTTATTTAGAACTAGAGATATGAGGCTGAAACTGGCAGAAAATTCTAGCAGAAAAAATGCGATGGCCAGGATAAAAAAGTACTTGGTCCCTGTTTTCTAAATAGAAAATGTTAAAATTATTTGAAATATTTACATTAGTTACAGTCAAAGGTTATGAATGAAAACAGCTTTTTTTGGTACCAAAGCTTTTTTCGTCCCTGACCATCGCATTTTTTCTGCTACAATTTTCTGCCAGTTTCAGCCTCATACTAGAGATCACCCGGGGTATAAGATATACTCCCGCAGTAAAACAGTCTGTTTTGTTAATCCAGGATAATAAGTATTGTGAAAGAGACAATAAATAAATATTAAATTAGGTTCGCAAGCCCGCAGCTCGCACGACGTGAGCTGCGCATGAGAGAAAACGCGATGCTCAGGGACGACAAAAGCTTTGGTAAAATTGGCCAAGCGCAAGTCGGAATCGCCCGTGGAGGGTTCCGGAGCAGCAGCTACTAGAGCTTTAATATGAAAAATAGTGGTTCACCGTTTTTGACGTATAAAAAACTAGTTACCAGAAATCATTAAAACTAAATTTCGTTGTTAGATTTTATGGTAATGTACATCATACATTTTTTTCGATTTAATCAACCCCATAGTTTAGAAATTAGAGGGGGGGGGGGGCAAAATCTCCAGTTTTTTTTATTAATAAAATACATCTACGAACTCATGGTCCGTACTCTTTTTAGTTTAAGGTTATTTTGTAAATTAATTATTATAATATTATGTTAGTGCTCCGCGCACGGGGCAAAAGAATTGGTTAAAGGGGGAATGGGATAACAGTCAGAATTAAAATAACTAAATATTTACATTAGGTAAAGTAGGGGGGGGGGGAGTGAATATAATAATAAAGGAAATAAATAACATTATAAATACTCTCTCTCTCTGTTTTATATTTATAATAATGTAATACTACATATTATTTAAGTCTTACTCTTCATTATTACAATAACAACTTAAAATTAATACATTTCCATGATGTCCATGTGGCCACCACCGAGTGCACTCCTTTAAGGTGCAGATGTTGAGGTGGATGGACCAGGGGAGTGGGCCTCTTTTTGGCTTTGTCTCTCCAATGCAATGAGTTTGTTTAGGATTGCATTAAAATCGCCAGTTTAATTATTTAATTGCCGAGTAAAAATAAGAATACAAAGGTAAGATTTATTTATAGCAAAATATCTCATAAGGTTTGGCGCAGATCCAGATTAGCTGGAATTTACGTTGTGCTCCATAAAACCGAACATACACTGGAGGACAGGGGTGAATCAACTATCACTATATATATATATAGGTCACGGGTAGGATGTCGAATAAGAAATAATAAATATCCACTGACATTCACACAGCGCCATCTAGCCCAAGTTAAGCGTGAAGCCTGTAAGTATGGGTACTAAACAACGGATAAACATACATATATATTTTTTAAATACATACATTTTATACATAGAAAACACCCAGACCATTACAAACAGACATGTCCATGCACACAAATGTTTGTACTGCCAGGGGATCGAACACCAAATGGGACGTCAAATCAATGCCCTCTCCTTTTTTTCGATATGACTTCTGCTGTTGGCCGCAGATGGGGTTTACAGCTTCCCCGGGCGCGTGGCGAGTGCAGATGGCTCTCAGCCTTGATCATTTACACAACGAGCCTAAGGGCGGCCCAGAGTGGGACTCGAACCTCGGCTTAGGGCGTTGCGGGGGTGGGTGGTAGTAAAAATGCCTTCATTGCCCTATGGCCTATAGGATATATATATATGCTGGACATAGGCATTGAAGGAGACCAACAACTGATAGACAGTTATTATGCTCCATCAACAACGCACTGCGCACGTCACCCGAGACAACAGATGTTAGCTCTTTTATACCCGGCAATTTCTCTAGCTACAGTGCCCTCATCGCGAAACACAAAAGGTCTCTCCTATATCGCGCCTGACATCCCGGTCGTCCGCTTTCCTCATCCAGCCTCCACCAGCAACCTTTCCACAGTTATTAAATAAAAATATATACAATGCTTTACCTTCTTTATTCTTCGATTTATATTTTCGGCCATATTAAAAAAGAAACATTTAACATTGCGTATAAAACGTTTGAAAAATCGCGTGTTACTGGAAACTAGGCGTACTAAGCTAAAATAACCTCCAATTATCTACTAAACATTCGTTAATTATAGACTCTAACGTTGGGCAATTAAGATCGAAATTATGTTTCACTGTTATTTTTTCATTCATATGTATACACCGTAAAATGCATTGTATTTCTTGAATAATAGAGTCTAAAATAATAACACATCTTTTGCTTGATAATTGTCTCTAATCGTACGTTTTCTAAATCACTTAATTTAAGGTGAAATATATGTTTAAATATGTAGACATGTATAGATTTCATTTCTAATCCAATAATAATCCAATGAAGGGGGTAACTATGAGGGATGGACAACCCTTATCACTTAGCGATATGACATATATAAAATTTTGTCAAAATCGGTCCAGCCGTTTCGGAAGGAGTATGGTAAGACACGACTACGTTATTTATCAAATCGACGATTTCGAGACTTTTTTATGACTCAAAATCGTCGATTTGTGGGTTAACGTGGTTCTAGATAGAGAACGGCAGAAATAGCCTATATTACTCATGGTGAATGTAGCTTTCCAATGGTGAAAGAATTTTTGAAATCGACACTGTAGTTCTTTAGTTCTTTAATTACAAACATGCACACTAAAACAAATCTTTCATTTTATATAAGTGTAAATTAACCAATACTCACACGTCGTGATCTTCTTGTATCGAATTTTATTCATAATTAATCACAATATAATCACGCAACACGACACAAAAAGCGCGAGCCACTTCAAATTATCAAAACTTGACATTCGTATATACTGTGCAACTACCCTCAAACTTCTTTACAGTGTTTGGTACCACTGTACAGTATATCACTCGTTACTCGAATATTTATCACCTAACGTAATTGTAAGTGATATCTTTTGATTTCAATTAATTTAAATTAAAAATATAAATAAATAAACGAAAAACAAAAATGACTAAATAATGTGGATGACTATTATTAGATGAAAAAATTTTTCAGACTTATTTTTGAACCCTAACCCTAACATCATACAATGTCATGTGAAATCAGCCGACATCCTAGATAAACACATAAAGACTACATTTGCGAAAAAATAACTTACTCCTATAGGAAAATCAATAATAATTAATTCGCGATTATGTACGACCTTTATTCATTTTATATTTTTTTTCCTGCTAACACCTTTTATTTTCCTAATAAAGACGAGGCTGAAGCTGGCAGAAAATTGTAGCAAAAAATATGCGATGGCCATGAACGAAAAATGACTTGGTCCCTGTTTTTGATAGAATATGTTAATATTATTTGAAATATTGGCACGCTGTAGTCAAAGGTTATAAATGAAAAGACTTTTTTTTTGGGACCAAGGCTTTTTTCGTCCCTCACCATCGCGTTTTTTTCCTACTATTATCTGCCAGTTTCCGCCTCATCTAATAAAGCACAAAAGAAAACACCCAAACCTTTCTTCGAAGACTTTACAGATAGCAGGCCATCCTCTTGCCCCGTCTTTGGCACGATCAGCACTTTGTTCCCTTCTAGAAGTTTCTCCTGCGCCTCGTCCAGCATCTCCTTCTCTTCTATCACCGACCTGTTGATCGTGACGTCATGTTAAGCAAACAATGATATTATGTATATACAGATATTAGGTAGATACGCCATCCAGCCATCCATGCCTCAAAAACGAACCGCCAAAGAGAATACAGTTTGTTTGTAGGCTTTTGTTAAAGGTAAATTTACGCTTATTCGAAATATGTGTATATGTGCTGTCGCTGCATTCGGAACCCCTTTTTTCGATGGTTTTGTGAGCTTATCACGAATAGATACTTTTTACATCATTGTAAGCGAATTACACACTCGAACAAACACACACACTGTTGAGTTGTAATAGTTAAAATAAAAAAGAATGATTCATCATTTGGTCTGAAACGGGATCAGTGAGAGAGCGTCGGTGGCTCAATGGTGTGGACTGTCGCCTTCCTTCCGGGAGGGCTGAGGTTCAAATCCCGCCACGTACCAATGTGTTTTCGAATTTTCGAAGATATATGTACGTTATCCGACGCTCTTACGGTGAAGCAAAACATCGTGAGGAAACCTTCGCACGCCTGCGAAGAGATTTAAAGGTGTTGCGTGAAGTCGTCCAACCTGCACTGGGCCCGCGTGGATGACTAAGGCCTTATCAACCTATACGGGTAGGATCTTGCCCCTCGGTGGGGACGTTTAATGAGCTGATGATGATGATCTCTGGAGTTAGACATAATGACCTCAATTTATTTGTTATAAATACCTATTCAATAATAACACTTAAAAAAACATTTTACACAACAAAACAATTGCAATCACCTGATCGCCGGCGACGCCATTTTGCACGTCACACGTAATGGCCGCCCGACAAGATGGCCGCCCGGACGTGACGTCAGCGGCGCATGCCACTATGGAATGTGCTCTAGATTTTTTTTTATTCTTGTCAACTAAATCTACATAGCTTAAAGTTCAGTCTTATGTTTGGCTGGCGTTGATTTGATCTGAAACAAAACACAAACAAAATAAATATGTATTCGGTCTGGATGTTTCTATGTATAATATGTATTTATAAAACAAAGATTATATAAGTAAGTTTATCTGTTATGTAGTACCCTCACTTTAAGCTCCTCGCTTAATATGGTGTTAAATGGCGCCGTGTGAATGACAGTGGATATTTATTTATTTAGACGGAGATCTTTGACTTTGATGAAGTTATCATCATCATCAGTCTATAATGGCTCACTACAGGTAGTAAAGTAATAAAAAATACACATAAATATTAATTACTGTTCCTTCCCATGTGGTAAACTTCCCATTTGGCAAACTTCAAATTGTACCTATCAAAAATTTGCGTTTGGTAACATAAACATGAATGAATGAATGAATATTTAACACATTTAGGCCTGTATTCTAGAACGAGACCCAACGTTGATGTTTACTTAAATTGAGTTAGAAAGGGATGGCGCTATTTATCGTATAGAGCGCTATCCCTTTACACAAGTAAAGATCAACTTCGAGTCTCGTTCAAGAATACGGGCTTTAGTCCCATTTCGGAAACATATCAGTAATTGCATGTGTTTTTAATATAATGTACACATATATAAACTATATATATATATATACGTACAAAGTAGTTATGATATTTTGGGTCACCCATCTACTAACCGACCATTGCGATATTTGCTTGATTACCACGATCGTGAATCAAACCAAAAAGGATTATCAATTGGACGCGTGCAAGCCGCTTGACATATACGTTGACCTAATGTTATATTTATGACATAAAATTATTCATTAAAATTTTGACCGTAACGCGTCATTAAAAATGAGGCTGAAACTGGCAGAAAATTGTAGCAGAAAAAAGGGACGAAAAAGCTTTGGTACCAAAAAAAGCTGTTTTCATTCATAACCTTTGACTGTAACTAATGTAAATATTTCAAATAATTTTAACATTTTCTATTTAGAAAACAGGGACCAAGTACTTTTTTGATCCTGGCCATCGCATTTTTTCTGCTAGAATTTTCTGCCAGTTTCAGCCTCATTCATTAAAGGGTACAAAATCAAAAGTACGAGCACACTATTATGTGACTATGACATGTAGCGCGCGACGTGATTATGAATAAAAATTCTGCCCAACTGAAGCGATGGGCAGAATTTTGTCGCGGACCCTTTTACGGTAAGGTACGTTATTATAAACGTTTTATCATGGAAGATTCATATTAGGATTTTTCTTTTTTATACAACTAACTAACTAAGTTTATTTAAGGAGCTCGATTTGAAACTATCTTTAATCATAATACTAACTTTCAATTGAAACACAATTCTCACTAAAACTTAACAGCCGTCCTCAAAATCGACACTAAAAGCAGTAATAATGTGTTAATTTCTTTAAAACAAACACCGATACAGGACAATTAAGGAAAAAAATAACATAAATCAACTGTAAAAACACTTGAACGATATCAAAACGTTAGGCATGTAATTACATGAGATATGACAAATATCAAGTACGCGTTTACAGCATAACTATCAAAAAATCACATTATCTACTAGACAACTACAGATAAATACAATGGAAACATATGTTATATTTGATAAAAGATTATAAACCGGTGTTCAAGGATTCTATACATTCGTTTCATTGATAATTAGTACAGTCAAATTAGAACAGAAAATCTATACTAATATATAAAGCTGAAGAGTTTGTTTGTTTGTTTGTTTGAACGCGCTAATCTTAGGAACTACTGGTTCGATTTGAAAAATTCTTTCAGTGTTAGATAGCTTATTTATCGAGGAAGGCTATAGGCTATATATCATCACGCTACGAGTAATAGAAGCTGAGCAACAATGAAGAATGTTTCAAAATCGGGGGTATTTTTTCATACTTGGAGCTTCCGCTGCGTACGCTGAGTAGACGGTTAAAGTTTCACAAAAGTCATGTATGAGAGTATTGTCCTCCTTTTAAAGGTCTACAAAAAAGTCCGCGACAGCATGTGTCTATCTTTTAAGATTAGCTCACTATAACAAATTTTTTGCTAAAAAAAATTCTGAAATTGACCCCGAAACCTTTGAAGTTGGAGGGAGGGGAAATCCTATGTATAGTGATAAATGAAAGTACCGTGTTATCCCGAATTTAATGCGAGCGAAGCCGCGGGCAAATGCTAGTAAGAGAGAAACTTAGATAAACAAACACTAGGTGCACAATCAAGAAGAAACACGACAAAAATTAATGTGCGGACCGCACGACACGACACAAACGCACCAATAGGTATTGTTATATTTTTAACATAAAATTAATCTTTTAAATTTTGACCTTAAAGCGTCATTTGTATAAAGAACGAGCACACTACTATGTCATTATGACATGTAGCGAGCGACGTGAAATTGAAAATTCTGCCCAACCGACGCAATTCGGTATTCTCCACCATCCGCAATAAAATACCAAACCTTATTTTTATAAAAACGCACCTTATTTATATGTCGTTTCATTTATCACTTTTTTTTTTGCATATTGTATTTTTAAATACACTGAAACCAATAAATATAAGCTCAATTGATGATAGTGAACAATGACGTCACATATCAATAATCTCATACAAAATATATGGAAACGTTCCTTTTTGACAGTTCATAAAACGTGCGTCAACGTTGAGTCTCGTTCTAGAATACGGGCCTTAAAGTGTTGATTATGAACCAAAACCGAATAATTACATTTTGATTTAACAAACACCACTTTTTTAAAACGATTAAACAACTACATTTTTTTTTTTGTCTCATCTCGGTCTAAAACAACCATTTGGCATTCTTAATATATAACTCAAAGGCGACTGCCTGACTGACTTAGTCGCACAGCCCAAACCACTGGACGGATCGCGCTGGAATTTGGCATGCAGGTAGATGTTAAGACGTAGGCATCCGCTAAGAAAGGAATTTGATGAATGCTACCCCTAAGAGGATAAAATTGGGGATGAAAGTTTGCATGAATCTTCTTAGATTTTCGACAAAGTAAAGCCGCAAACATTTAATATTTCCTTTACAAATGAACCGACGACTTGGGAAAGGGTGGGCTGGTGGAGGCTGGATGAGAAAAGCGATAGGTTAAATAGATAGATAGAAAGTCGCAAAAAAATTCCTAATTAATTGTAATTCTTCTTAAAGCTAGTTTTATTATATGGGTGTATTCTTTATGTACCTACATTTTAATAAAAACGGAATTCTGAATCATCAATGACAAACGAAATTCTTAGCAGGAAGTGAATAAAGTAGGAAATTGTTAACTAGAATTCCACTACACGAGTTACAGAGTGATTAGGAATAATTGATCTGCAATTTGTCGTGGTCTTTTTCTTTGACCTTCTTTGTTTTTTAACGTAATAAGTCAGTTAATAAGCGATAAGGCTAAACACTAAAGTCGTCGACTGAAAAATATTTTACAAGAGAGATATCATGTCCTATTGTCTAATGTCTACAATCTTTACAGCTTCACCAGGCAAAGACGAAATCATATCTAAGGTAAGGATACCTATATCACTTAATTCTCCCATTTTATAATGTTTTATTTTATCACATTTTATAATGGCTGAAGATGCTTAGTTTACTACCTCCGTCGGTCCGGACGTCCTACTCTACGTTTACCAAGACGTGGTCTCCACTCCAGCACTCGTCTGCTCCAACGGCCATCGGTTCTGCGACATACGTGACCAGCCCACTGCCACTTCAACTTGCTGATCCGGCGAACTGTGTTGGTTACTTTAGTTCTCTTGAGGATAACATAATTTCTGATTTTATCTTTATTATGTACGTTGAGTAATTTGGACCGAATTGGACGGGTCTTTTTTGGTAACTGATGTAATAAGAAAAAACAAAGGCTACTTTTATTTTATAAAATACTTTTGAGTTCAGAAAAGTAAAGCAATGATTCACCGCCCGGCGGCCGCGTCAACTACGCGCTTCTAGGTTATGTTCTAGGAGAATATAATATTATACCGCGGGGAACAGCTAGTAACAAAATATTTTATTGACAATCATCATCAAAGATATTTGCCGCCTGCTTACGGATTTTCTTACTGATAAGCCGACAGATGTCAACGACCCGGAACGCTTGTCAAAAGTGCAGGTACTAAGTTTTTTGTCGTTTCATCATCATCACCATGGACGACTCTTGTGGTGGTGTAATGATTGAGAAGACGGCCAAAACAATGGCTAGATCACTGTGTCGTTAAAACTTTCGTGTGCATGAACATATCTACTTTGCACAAGAGGCAAACAAGGATACGGTTCACCTGATGGTAAGTGACACCGCCGCCCATGGACATTTGCAAGACCTCAGGTCCCAGAAATGCGTTGCCGGGCCATTAAAAGTGTGTACGCTCTTTTTTTTAAGGACGCCAGGTCATATCGCTCCGGAAATAAAAACAAATATAAATATCCACTGACATTCACACAACGCCATCTTATACCAAACTAAGCACTAGCCTGTCCATAATATGGGTACTAAACAACCTCGTAAACAACAGAAAATAAACATACTTATATAGTTTTATTTTTTGCAAATACATATATATTACACATACAAAACACTCAGACCAATACAAACAAACATGTCCATGCACACAAATGTCTGTACTCCCCAGGGATCGAGCGCGGAACCCTTGATGTTTTGCCGATGTGTCAACCATTACACCAAATGAGTTTTCCCCGTTACGGGGACGCCACTCGAAAACCCTACCGCCCCATCGGCCATCGGTTCTACGCACTATGTGAGATGTGTGAGAGACCTAACATCTGTTGTCTCGGATGTTGAGCGCAGTGTCGCATGATTTCACTAGGTGGTAGATACTGAGCCGTCTAGGTAGGTACCACCGCAGTGCCAGATATCGTCCCGCGAAATACCAGTGTTATGCACTTCTGTGTTTCGGGATGAGGGCACTGTAGCTAGTGAAATACCGGGTATAAGAGACCTAACATTTGTTGTTCGGGTGATGGGCGCAGTGCGGCATGGTTACACTAGGTGGTACACTCAGTACTGAGTCGTCTATGTAGGTACCACCGCAGTGCCAGATATCGTCCCGGTAAATAGGATTGTTATGCACTTTTGTGTTTCGGGATGAGGGCGCTGTAGCAAGTAAAATTACCGGGTATAAGAGACCTAACATCAGTCGTCTCGGGTGTCGGGCGCAGTGCGACAGTGACGGAGGACAATAATTATATCTATCAGTTGTTGGTCTACTTCAAAGCTCTGTCTTGGCCAGGCGTATCACTTACCATCAAGTGAACGTCCTGACCGACTGTTTACTTTGTAACATAAAAAAATATAATACATATAGACATGTCTATGACTGAATCATTACCGAGGTCGTCGAGTAAATCATCACACAGTTCAATGACATCCATTATCGGATACTTTAACATGGTACTTAGCGAATTATTACTACAAAGATAAGCCGAGTGCATATTATCAATTTTGCAATAAACTTTTAATGGAAATGTAATACAATCAAATGGCAAAAACTGAATAAAGGATCCCACCAAATTTATAATTGGCGTACACGTAAGTCCAGTAGCGTGCAGTCCATATATGCAAATAAGCAGACAACCCGGAAAATCGCTAACATATTCAATGACTAGCTTTTGAGTGCGACTACGTTTATTATTGGAGCGTCGGTGGCTCAGTGGTGTGGACTGTCGCCTTCCTACCGGGAGGGCTGAGGTTCAAATCCCGACACGTACCAATGTATTTTCGAATTTTCGAAAATATATGTACGTTATCCGACGCTCTTACGGTGAAGGAAAACATCGTGAGGAAACCTTCATGCACGCCTGCGAAGAGATTCGAAGGTTGTGTGTGAAGTCGTCCAATCCGCACTGGACCCGCGTGGATGACTAAGGCCTAATCACCCTATACGTGTAGGCTCGTGCCCCTCGGTGGGGACGTTTAATGAGCTGATGATGATGACGTTTATTATAGGTGAGTTAAAACTATAACTCATAAGATATTCATTTAAGTTGAATGATGGGAATGACAATTTTGTTTAAAAGTATTTATTTGGATATGGATTATTGTCATATTTATGAAAACACGTTCGCGATGCATTATTTTAGAAAATAAATATGTTACAGGGAGTTAACCTTAAAAGATAGACATATGCTGTCGCGGACATTTTTTTTAACCTTTAAAAGGGGAACAATACTCTCATACATGAGTTACATGACTTTTGCGAAACTTTAACCTTTTACGCAGCGTACGCAGCGGAAGCTCGAAGTATGAAAAAATACCCCCGATTTTAAAACACTCTTCATAACTGCTCCGGTTCTAGTGCTCGTAGCGTGATGATATATAGCCTATAGCCTTCCTCGGTATATAAGCTATCTAACACCAAAAGAATTTATCAAATCGAACCAGTAGTTTCTGAGATTAGCGCGTTCTAACAAACAAACAAACTCTTAGCCTTATATATTATTATAGATTATAGATAGATTCCATTTATTCGCCCATTTTTTTGAGACCACAGATCTGCTGTCATCAACAGCACTCAATTTGACAAAAATGTAAACTATTTATTGTTTTTGCGATTAGAGTCACTCACTTTGCATACCCTACTCATAATCTCTGTGCACGTCACTGCACATAACGGAAAAAGGAGCGTATATTAATGACCTACTTTCTGGGAAATTATAGGCATTTCATGGATCTAATCGGTACTAAAGCGGTGACTTAGAATATCATAAACCAGTATAATGATAAGCCTTATGACTATGGTTTTAGCCTTCAAACATAAGACGTATAAGGTTGATTCCAGTTGAGTTTCTTGCCGGAACGACGATGAATCGGGCCGAAAATTCTAGCAGAAAAATGCGATGGCCAGTAACGAAAAAGTACTTGGTCCCTTTTGTTTTCAATATTATTATATTAAAATTATTTGAAATATTTGCACGCTGCAGTCAAAGGTTATGAATGAAAACCATTTTTTTTTTAGGGTTTTTTCGTACCTGACCATCGCGTTTTTTCTGCTACAATTTTCTGCCAGTTTCAGTCTCATTCTTGCCGAACTCTTCTGGGTAGAACCATCTGTCCGAAGCGGTGGTAGATTCAAGCTAGTTTTATATATAAAATTTGTTATTAATTTGCGATTCAAAAGTGTGTTGTAAAAACTTAATTGAATAAAGGAAGTTTTCATTCCATTTCCAACAGAGATGTACGCGATTTCTGACAGCTGCTGAAGGTCTCAGACAGCTTTTATAGTTTGCGCAAGCAATCGAAAGCAAAGAGCTTGCCAGCATTTTGATGGTATTTTTCCTTACTGATGGTGAAACTGATGATTGGAGTTATAGATTAAACTATTACTTCTTATTGTTATAGAACAATTTAAGAAGGAAACTAATCTACGTTATTTATAGTTGTAGTGTGTACAAATTGTAAAATTTTATGCACAGTAATTATATTTTTTTGTGTTATATGTCCCGACCGAGGGGCAGGAGTCTACTCATAAAGGGTGTAAAAGCCTGTGCTCTGTTTGGGGACGTTATAGCCTGATGTTTATTTAGGTATGGCTAGTCTGAAAAAATAGCGTCGGTGGCTCATGGGTATAGACTGTTGCCCTCCTACCGGGAGGGCTGAGGTTCAAATCCCGCCACGTACCATGTTTTTCGAATTTTCGAAATTATATGTACGTTATCCGACGCTCTTACGGTGAAGGAAAGCATCGTGAGGAATCGTGCACGCTGCGAAGAGATTCCAAGGTTGTGCGTGAAGTCGTCCAACCCGCACTGGGCCCGCGTGGACGACTAAGGCCTAATCACCCGATACGCGTAGGCTCGTGCCCCTCGGTGAAGACGTTTAATGAGCTGATGATGATGATGAGTCTGAAAAAGAATTCCTAAACAGAATTGTATCAATAACAACAGTACAGCGTAGTCTTAATATAAGTCAATGAATGTGCGTGACACGTCTCAATTTGGTTAGGGTTGTCCCAACAAAACTGACGGACGAGCCATTTGGTGTAGCGGTTGAGACGTTGACTACTACACCAAGGGTTCCGGGTTCGATCCCCGGGCAGTACAAACGTTTGTGTGCATGAGCACGTCTGTTTGTAATGGTCTGGGTGTTTTCTATGTACAATATGTATGTATTTACAAAATAAATATGTATATGTTTATCCGTTGTTTAGTACCCATAATACAGGCTTCACGCTTAACTTAAGGCTAGATGGCGCTGTGTGAATGTCAATGGAGATTTATTATTATTAAAAACATTAAATATCTTAAAATTATAATGATAAATCGATTCTGCTTTGTTTTATATACCAGAATATCTTAAAAAATCTTATCTTCTTGTAACCTTTTAAAGGTTCAAGAAGAAAGAAAAAACAATGGAAAATCTAATCTCGTCGTTGTCGTAAAACAATGTAATTGTCATTCAGTGTGTTTTTACTGTCTTTTTGTTATACTTGTGTTGCGATGTGCAAAAGCAATTATTTCTTTCTTTCTAAAAGGCCATTTCAGCTAACAGCTGTAGTTCATCATCATCATTACAGCCTAATTATGTCCACTGCTGAACGAAGGCCTCCCCTAATGATTCCCACACGGTCCGATCCCTTGCAGTTGACATCTGCTACCCGCCACCTTAACCAAATCATCCATCCATCTGGTTAGGGGTCGGCCTACGCTTCGTTTTCCGTAACGCGGACGCCACTCGAGAACCTTTCCGCTCCATCGGCCATCGGTTCGACGCACTATGTGCCCTGCCCACTGCCACTTCAACTTGCTAATCCTCAGCTAATAACTTATAACGCAGTAGTTATTACAAACCGACAACCGAGATTCCGCCCCCGCCGGCGGGGGCCATCGTCGCGTGTCCCTGTAGGTTCGCACAGTCCCTATTCGCGTTACCGGCGTGTGCCGGGCCGCTTTTCTCCCCAAACATATGTTAGGCTACCAAGCCCCCCCGCAACGCCCTAAGCCGAGGTTCGAGTCCCGTTCGGGGACGCCCTTAGGCTCGTTGTGTAAATATTAAGGCTGAGAGCCATCTGCGCTCGCCACTTGCCCGGTGAAGCTGTAAAGGCCATCTGCGGCCAACAGCAGTAGACAGTTCGAAAAAAAAAAAAGTAGTTATTTAAAAAAAATATCCGGCGGTAATAAATGACGGTAACTTTAATTCTCTTATATATAACATCATTTCTTATTCAATACTTGCGAGATACCCTGACCATAGCTTGCTTCCCATTTGGTATATTTCTAACTCGTTTCTTCGTCATTCCTAACTATGGAATAAAGATATCCTCATTCCACCGTCGACAACCCTACGACACAATGAAACAGCAAGATGTGTTTGATTGGCGCCAATTGGACCCATACTGTTCCATGAGACCATGACGTCACGGAGGCGTGGCAATCTAAACAAAACCTAAATATCATTTTAATTAGGTCCAATTACGTATATGTCATAAGAAGTGTGGGAAAATGGGCCAATACAAGCGGGGTGAGTACCACGACCTGACTTATTCGATTCTGTGATCGAGGCCTGACAGATAAAAATGTATATGTCCAGAGACATTCACACAGCGTTTCTAGCCCCAAACTAAGCTAGTCTGTAATATGGGTACTAAAAAACGGATAAACATACTTATAAACTTTTTTTGTAAGTAGGAACAGGCAGTTATAAAATGATAACATTATAATAATATAAAATAATTGCATAATATTTAATATTATAAAGAATAACTAAGGATAATCATAATCAGCTCATATACGACCCCACCGATGGTCACTAGCCTACCTGTAAAGGGTGTGTGTAGGCCTTAGTCGTCCACGCGGGCCCAGTGCGGATTGGACGACTTCACGCACACCCTTTGAATCTCTTCGCAGACGTGCGCAGGTTTCCTCGCGATATTTTCCTTCTCCGTAACGTAAGAGTGTCGGATAAAGGATAATGAATATATTATATTATAATTTCATCATCATCAGCTCATTAAACGTCCCCACCGAGGGGCACGAGCCTACCCGTGTAGGGTGATTAGGCCTTAGTCGTCCACGCGGGCCCAGTGCGGATTGGACGACTTCACACACAACCTTTTGAATCTTCACAGGCGTGCATGAAGGTTTCCTCACGATGTTTTCCTTCACCGTAAGAGCGTCGGATAACGTACATATAATTTCGAAAATTCGAAAACACATTGGTACAGTCGCCATCACATATATATGAGCAGACAAGGTGACCAAATACATCTGAACAGTTAAAATATCAATAAGTTCTATACAGTACAAGTTACCATTAATATCTAAACAACAACCGCGTCATTAATATCTGAGCAAGTGCTTGTCATTAACTTCTATACACACAACTTTTCAATAATATCTGAACACTAACGTCAAATGCATCTAAAATGATTTAAATATCGAAACTGTCAAAGAAAAATTGTAGTCGGAAATTTTGTGACTATTACTAACAATTTAATTCAAAACTTTTTGGATAATACATGTATTAAAAAATGAGATGACGCTGGCAGTTTATAAAAGTTTTAAGATTTTAGTCTTGTCATCACTAATTATCTACTGGAATTACAAATTCAAGCAAGCATTGCGTCAGTGGCTCATTGGTGTGGACTGTTGCCCTCCAATCTGGACGGTGCAGGATCGATGCCTGCCAATCCAATGTCTTTTCAAATTTTCGAAATTATAATTATTTATATGTATGTTTCGCCGAGTCCTTCTTATGCCATTGCCGTGTCTCTTGATTTGAATTTAGCACGTCAGCCTTATTAGCAAGATTCCTTCATTCGGTATTCTTGATGGCCTTTGCACCTGGATATCGAATTTCTGGAGTTCCTGAGTAAAACAGTCTTTGATGGCTACTGTTCTGACCACCAGGCTATCGACGCTAGTGTTCCTCAGGGTTCGGTCCTATCCGCAACTGTAATTCTTGATGCACATAAATGATCGGCTTATGCCCGGTATTACAGGGTACGCATATGACGGCAAGAAATCTACCGGATGCAAAGGCCAGTGAGGTAGGAATCCAGTCTTGTCAAGAGGCTATGGTGAGCCGTGTATGCGTCCTTCAAGCAGTCTCCTCTTGAGGTGATGCTTATCTAAACTTGCTTGAAAATTTGAACTTGTTACGACTTTCCGGAATCTAGCTGTTAAAAAATACGCCTTGGGCGACCCTACTCTGGCTGACGCTTAGCTGCAAAGCCTGGAGTATCGTCATAGAGTTGCATTGCACTTGGATTTATACAGGTTACATAATTTCGGTGAGCGTGCGAATGAATAACACGAATTAATTTCACGAGGCTCTTTTCACCATCGGGATACAAGACGCAGGCTAGCATTCCATTCTTACGTAGTCGACATTCCATGTATCTGCACAACCCGCTTTGGTACCTCGTTTCTAATATGCTCTGCAAAGGAATGAAACTCGTTGCCTTCTTGTTTGTTCCCCGAACATTACTACCTGGCACTTTTTAAGGCAAAAGTGAATAGACTGTTTCTAGACAGGTATTGTCCATCTTCGACCGCATCATCACATTCCATCAGGTGAGATGACGGTCAAATGATTGTCGGTAGAAGATAGAATAATTATCCGACGTTATTTAGGTAAAGAAAACATCAAGACGAAACTACGCACGCCTGCGAAAAATTCGAAGGTTGTGCGTGAAGTCGGCCAATCGACGACCACGAAGGCCTAAACACACTATACGGGTATGCGCGAGTCCCTAGGTGGGACGTATAATAATAAATAATAAATAAATAAATCAAATTAATAAAATAATGGAAGAGATCGCTTGTAGCGATAAGGCCGCCTTTGCCCACTGTATTGGTTTTTATGGTTTTGTTTGTATTTAATTTATTGTGAGCAATAAAGAGTCTATCTATCTATCTATCTATCTATAATAAATAAAATCCATTGACATTGACACAGCGCCATCTAGCCCCAAGTTAAGCGTGAAGCCTGTTTTATGGGTACTAAACAACGGATAAATATACTTAAATACATTTTTTTTCGTAAATACATACATATCATACATAGAAAACACCCAGACCATTACAAACAGACATGTTCATGCACACAAATGTTTGTACTGCCCGGGGATCGAACCCGGAACCCTTGGTGTTGCAGCCGACCTCTCAACCGCAACACCAAATGGGTCGTCATATATAGCGTCATAATGAGCTGATAATGATGATGAACTTACTAAATAATTATTGTCACACTAGGTCATTAACAGTTTTTGAATAATAATGAATCCAGTATCGAATCAATTATCCAGAGTCTTTCTTAACTGAACCGAGCTAAGCTAAAAGCCGAGACTGACCATCCCCACTTGCGCAGATAGCCGAACAATGGTTCAATGAGGATACTCGAATGACGTAGTTGTTGACGTGACTTATCCTTACAATTTGTCACCTCAAATGAAAATAATCATGATACGCCCACAACAGTGATTGAATTTAGCTTGTTCTTTTAATGTCATGCAGTTAAGAAAAGTCAAGAGTAACTAAGCAAATAAACACTGGTTTATCTGCTTAGTAACATTTTGAGTGTTCAGATATTATTGAAAAGTTATATGTATAGAAGTTATTGACAAGCACTTGCTCAGATATTAATGAAGCGGTTGTTGTTCACATATTAATGGTAACTTGCACTGTATAGATCTTATTGATATTTGAACTGTTCAGATGTATTTGGTCACCTTGTCTGCTCATATATATCTGATGGCGACTGTACGTGTCGGGATTTGAACCTCGGCCCTCCTGTAGGAGGGCGACAGTCCACACCATTGAGCCACCGACGCTCATATTATAATTTATTAAGCTTCAAATAGATTAAAGAATACACTAAATTTCATACGACTTGAAATTTTCTCAATAAAACACTAGATTTAAAACGCGGCGACCAAAACAAATTACAATGTCACTGTTTATCATTACAAAGTTTAACATTAATACACAATTAATTTATCTTATCAATAATCTAACTACCAACTCAATACGAATAATGCTAGTTCAGCATAGTATATGATAAAGACCAAAAACCCAATTAAAACGGGTAACGAACCGATTGCGCAAAGTGCGTTCCATTTCACCCGTGACTCAGTGTTGTTCTTTGCAATTCTTGGAATGGAACGTTGTTTTGACATAGCGGACGTCTCGTGAACTAGGGTTGCCAAAAATATTATATTCAGGCCGCCGAGTAAAGTCAGATTCTACAGTTTTTACCATTTTAAAGTTATTATTAGTTACCAGATGGACTACCGCCATCCCTTGTATTACTTAATTGATACGTCAGCATTTTTGTACTAGAAAAGGCAAGTCATATTATTCTAATACTGTTTTAAGCGTCGGCGGTAAACCCCTGAAACCATTTATTTCGCCACTTTGACATAATATAGCAAACAGAGTTTAGGAAGAATTAAAGTAAAAAACATTCATTTATTATATCGAAACATCGCATGTGACAGAATTATACAGGATAACTTTATGTTTCTTGTCATCATGCCGTGATGTTTCACTTAGCTGCACTTAGATAAACAATAAACTAACAATCACACTCAAAAAGTGTCCGCGACAAAAGTTTGCACATCGCGTCAGTTGGACATAATTTCACTACATGTCATAATGACACAGTAGTGTGCTCGTGCATTTGATTTTGTACACTTTCTATGAAGCGTTCAGGTCAAAGCAAATCAATAGCATCGAGCAAACTACTATGTTATGGCATGTAGCGAACGACGTGATTATGAATGAAAATTCTGCCCCAGCTGACGCGACGGGCAGAATTTTACCGCGGACACCTTTTGAGTGAAACTGGGCATCTTGTTAGTTAATTGTTTATTTAAAAATTTTAATTTATAAATATTTATTCAACGAGTGACAGCCCTAACCGCGACAGTACCGGATATTGTAACTTAATAATAGCGTGAATTAAACATGTAAACAAACAATGGCATAAAGAAATACCCACAATTGGGTATTTGACACCACTAGTCGTTGACGCACTTTTTATGAACTGTCAAAAAAGAACGCTTCCATATATTTTGTATGAGATTGTTAATATGTGACGTCATTGTTCACTATCATCAATTGAGCTTATATTTATTGGTTTCAGTGTATTTAAAAAAACATTATTGCAAATAAACAAACGTGATCAATGAAACGACATATAAAATAAGGTGCGCTTTTATAAAAATAAGGTTTAGTATTTTATTGCAGATGGTGGAGAATACCGAAACGTTCGCACAGCGCCATCTAGCCCAAATATTAGCGTGGCGCTTGTACTTTGAGTATTAAACATTGTATAATATAATATACTGTTTTAAGAGATGCCGTTGCCCTCCCCCCCTCCCCCCTCCTGATGTCAGTGCATTAACCCCTTTTGTATGTATTAACAATTGAAAAACACATATCCAATATGTACGTTATCCGACGCTGTTACGGTGAAGGAAAACATCGTGAGGAAACCTGCGCACGCCTGCGTAGAGATTGTGCGTGAAGTCGTCCAACCCGCACTGGGCCCACGTGGACGACTAAGGCCTAATCACCCTATACGTGCTCGTGCCCATCGTTGGGTACGTATAATAAGTTAATGATAAAAAAATTACAAAAGACTTTAAATATACTTTGCAAAATCCATTCTTATCATGAGCACTATTAAAATCAATTTTCAACGAAAACTATTATCGACATGACTAACTAGCGTTAGGTTTATTGCAAAACCACTCTTAATTACATTTCAGTAAGACTGCCTTTAACTTAAAAGACTCGATAAGTGATAACTACAGCTGTTGGGACAATTATCTCTTCACGTTTCAATGATAACTCGATACTAACATTACGTGTTTTTTATACGTAGAAAAGGGGTCGGCGTATTTTATAAGTTTCTGTCTTTGCACTTCGACAAATCTTTTTTTTATCATCTTTAGACAGACATTTGACCGCCATCTCACCTGATGGTAAGTGATGATGCGGTCTAGGATGGATTTTGCCTGCCTAGAAACAGCCTATTCACTCTTGCCTTGAAGACGGCCAGGTTGTAATGATCGGGGAACCATAAGGAGGCAAAGAGTTCCATTCCTTTGCGGTACGCATTAGGAACGAGGCACCATAGCGGGCTGTGCGGATAAATGGTATGTCAACCACGTAATGATGGAACGCTCGCCTGCGTCTTGTATCCCGATGGTGAAAAGGGGCTGGTGGAATTAACACCAGCCTATTTTAATATATAAGAAAGAAAGAAAAAAGCTTTATCTGACAAAACGAAGACACTACATAACATACACATTTTAAAGAAAAAACAACAACAAAAAGAGACAAATCATAACAGTGAACAGAAAAGTTAAACAATGAATTAATGTTTAAGAGGTGAGGAAAAAAATAAATACATAAAAAGATGATGTGTGCAATATATCTATATAAATAAAATAATATATCTATTTATTTATTAAAATATAACGGAAAACGAAACGCAGGCCGACCCCCAACCATATGGACGCATGACCTGGTTAAGGTGGCGGGTAGCAGATGTCAACTGCAAGGGATCGGTCCGCGTGGAAATCATCAGGGGAGGCCTTTGTTCAACAGTTCTCATTTTTCCTTCAATGCCACTATGTCATGGTCGGGCGTATCACTTACCATCAGGTGACCGTCCTATACACTCTAAAACATAAAAATCGTCGTCGGCTCGTCAAATTGTAGGCTGATTACTTCATAATCTACCTTATAATCCTTCTCACTTTGAATGTTTACCCACACCGAAACTCTTCAAAACCCCATAATAAAGTTAAGTACCGATTATAAACGATTTCACCTTGGTATAAATTAGCCAGTGCCAGATATTCTGACAGTTCTATTGAACCTTTCGCAGTCCACTGCTGGACATAGGTCTCCCCATTTTGCGCCAGATATCCCGCTCCTCCGCTTTCGCATCCAGCCTACACCAGCGACCTTTCACAAGTTGTCGGTCCATATACCCGGAGGGCGTTCTACGCTACGCTTGCCGACGCGGTCTGTAAAACTTGTTGTATTTACACTAACAATCATCCATCGGTATCATCAGCTCATTACACGTCCCCCCCGAGAGGCACAAGCCTACCAGTATGGGGTCTTAGTCGTCCACACGGGCCTAGTGCGGATTGGCCCACTAACTACTAAGGTTGTACAACCTTTAAATTCTTCGCAGGCATGCGCAAGTTTCCTCACGATGTTTCCCTTCACCGTAAGATTGTCGGTTAAACGTACCTATATATAATTTCGAAAATTCAACAAGACATTGGTACGTGAAGGGATTTGAACCCGTGCCCTCCAGATCGGAAGGCAACAGTCCACACCAATGAACCACCGACACATCGTTTCTCCTAAAACCCCATAATCGACAGTTTAGAACCATAAACGATTTCACCTTGGTACAATTAGCACCGATGACATTTATGATATTTACACAAAATGTAAATGAACTAAAGTGACCGACATAGCCCGCCGGATCAGCAAGTTGAAGTGGCAGTGGGCTGGTCACGTATGTCGCAGAACCTCGGTCCGTTGGAGCAGACGAGTTCTGGAGTGGAGACCGCGTCTCGGCAAGCGTAGCGTAGGACGCCCTCCGGCCCGATGGATCGACGACTTGCGAAAGGTCGCTGGTGGAGGCTGGATGAGGAAAGCGGAGGACCGGGATATCTGGCGCGAAATGGGGGAGACCTATGTCCAGCAGTGGACTGCGATAGGTTGAATAGGACACAAAATGTATGAACAGACAAATTGGTCAAATATTTGAGACGTTCGGCTACACTAAGGGTTCCAAATTCTATCCTTTTACAAACATTTTTATGTTATAAAGTGTACAGGACGATCGGAACGCTCGCCTGATGTTAAATGATACGACTGACCATGACAGAGCGGCATTGATTGAGACCAACTTTCCGGGTTCGATCCCCGAACATCACAATGCTTTGTGTGCATGAACATATCTGTACAGTCTAGGCGTTTCTATGTATAATATGTATGTATTTACAAAAAAAAATATATAATTATAATCACAAAAACAATGAAAAATTTTCATTTTCAATTAAAGTGCTGTTGTTGACAGCAGGAAACTGATGGTTTCAAATCTGTAGAGGAAAATAGGCGAATAAGTGGGAATCAAATGATTCCCACTTAGTTAGTTAGTTAGATAGTCGCCTATTTTTTTATTTCGATTATAATATTATTTAGATTTTCTGGGTTGTCTGGACGCGCAGGGTATGCACTGCTTATATGCATATATGGTGGGACGCCCATATCCATAACGTTTAGTCCATAACAATATAGTATGGGGCTAGATGGCGCTGTGTGAATGTCAGTGGATATTTATATAATTTATTTCATATATCTTGCTTTTCAGACAATCGGGTGATTCAGTGCCGAGTTTCCTAACTAGACTAGGACAATTCCAGCTCAAAGAAATGATCTTCAGTCGTCAGATAATGACTATTAAAGAGCAGAGGCCTGTTTACCTCTACACTACGATATTACCATACATAGGCAGCTATAAGTGCAATCAGACGGGATTGCCTTGAAAGTACTTAATACTAACAGTTCCCCGCGGCATTACCCGCGTTATAAGATATCCTTTCGCAGTTAGTCACGCGCCGTGCGGCCCCACGCGGTTTGCATTATTTTTCTTAAATAAAAAGTATTGTCTAAAATAAAGTACGTATACGTAAAGTAAGTATTGTCTAAAGGAAAAACAGACGCTACTCGTAAGTAGCGTCTGTTTTTCCTTATTACATCAGCTGCCTGCAAAAAAGTCCCGTTCAAATCCATCCAGCCGTTTCAGAGATTACCCGGAACAAACAGACAGACAGACAAAAAATTGTTTTGGTTATGTACCGTATATATATTTATACGCATGTAGAAAATAACGGTTGTTTCAATATCACAAACGGACCCTCCAATTGTATTTATATGTATGGGACTCACCAGGAAGGCAGTAATAACATACCTTCATTAAAACTCTTACATTACATACTCTTACGTTGACGACCCATTTGGTGTAATGGTTGAGACGTCGGCTATTACAAAAAGGGTTACGGGTTCGATCCCCGGGCAGAACAAACATTTGTGTGCAAGAACATGTCTGTTTGTATTGGTCTGGGTGTTTTCAATGTATGTATTTACAAAAAGGGCCGGCAACGCATCTCTGTGAGCTCAGCTGTTCCAAATGTCGATGGGCGGCGGTGACTCTAAAAGTTACACTTTCTTAGATTCCGTGAAAATAATGGCTCCAGTCCAGTTTCAACTTTGGAATCAGTCCAAGACTTTTGATTGATGATTTGTTAACATATAAAAACTATAGGTAGATGACCTCGCATCGCCATAAATAATGTTTCAATTCACAAAGATTAGTGATTGAATTGCTGAGTCAATTTGTGACATTGAAAAAGGTCTTGGTAATTTATGGGCTCCTAGTACACAGCTCTCGCGGTGCAAAACAATTTACGGAATAACAGACGAGCCTATGGCGACCGACACGCACTCGACTGGTGACGGGCAATAGCTCTTGGTAAGGTATGAACTCCTAGTACACAGACCCGATACAACGTTGTCTACTCCGTTCTGATCTAATAAAGATGGAGGCTCTGGCGACCGACACGCACTCGACTAATGACAGACAGAGCTTTCCGTAGTTTATAGTCTCTTAGTACTCAGCACGTGTGACCGTTACCTAAACTTCCCCGCTCCTTGATATTCTGCCGAATAAAAGTCGACACTGGCCACCGACTAGTGACGAGTAAAGCTCTTGGCAACTTATGGGCTCCTAGTACACAGCTCTCACAACCTTACCGGCCTGTGGTCGAAAAATGGCTTCAACAGTATGAATATTGAATACACATTTTTACTTTACTAATTTTACGCCATAAATCGCTTTGACATAACTTGATGCCATGTTGCTCAGCTGTAATGACGTTAGATCGCCCTTTTTGTCGCTTGTGAATGTTTACGACGTTATGACGTCATGAAATATATCTAGCTAAACTAGTGAAATTACCGGGTATAACAGACCTCACATCTATTATCTCGGGTGATGGGCGCAGTGCGGCATAGATGGAGAATAATAACTGTTAATCAGTTGTTGGTTTCATTCAATGCCACTGTCATGTTCAGGGGTATCATTTACAATCAGGTGAGAATTCTGACCGTCTTGTTCACTTAAGAAAAAAAATATTTCAATTGTTAAAATTATATTTTTTGTGATTCGGAATAAGTAGGATCTTTGAAAAGAGCCAACAAGAAACCTGATAGTTGCTTCTACTCACTGTCATAACTATATGTAAACTCTTACACAAAGCCATACAGAAATGTTGAAATGACTCAGTTGGTTTTCCTTTGTCTTTTATAATTATTACTATAATAAAATACAATGAACACTGTATTTTATCACTTAGTTAAATTAACAATATGTTTTGGTCATTTTGATAACTTTATTTGACGACCCTTGTAGTGTGTAAGAGTTGAGATGTTGTCTTATACACCAAGGGATCCAGGTTTGTTCTCTGGGCAGTACAAACACTTAAGAGCATGTCATGTCTGTTTGTCTTGTTCTTTTTTATCCTGTCATTGGTCTGAGTTTCAATATATGTTTTTATTAACACATACTTATTAATTTTAATAAAATAAAATATTTATGTATTTATTTCAATTAAATAAAATAAATATGTGTTAATAATATATGTATATAATAGGTACATATACCTTTATGCTTTGTTTAAATTGGAACTAGATCACAATTTTCGTTTGGACATTCATCATTGGAGACTTGGAGTGCACAAACCAAAGGAGAATAGCAAAGCAGGTTCATTGCAAATGTAGAGGCATACATGATACATAAGGTGGGGACCACCTAGATGGGTCCGGGTGTACAAAAGGGGGTCCCATAGAATTACAATTGTTATTTTTTCATCACAAAATCATTAAAAACATACCTTTTATACATGATACAAGAATCAAGATAGATTGTTTCCAAAAATTTTTTGGAAAAAAAAATATTTTTGACACAGCTGAATTTTCGAGCGTATTTTGTATGGAGCTGGGACTTGTAAAATTTTTCACTTTTTGATTCCATCTTGTGTTTTGTATACAAAACACGCTCGAAAATTCGGCTAAGTCCCAGCTCCATATAAAACGTGATCAGAAATTCGAAAAATTTTTCTTTTACTCTTATCTGTTATTAAAAGCTATGCTTTTATTAATATTTCGTGAAAAAAGAAGTCTTAATTTTTTGGGACCCCCTTTGCTACACCCCAACCCCCAGATGGACTTTCCTTGACCAAATTGGTCAAATCTTTAATAAAGCTGGAGTCCCAAACAAGGCGAATTAGAGAGTTAGTATGGAAAGATTGATGGATGTAAAGTAAGTCAGGACCGCGCAGTGGCAATATCATCTCCGCCTACACCCAATGGCGGATCCAGGGGTTATGACCCCCTCCCCCCCTGAGCTTTTTTAGGTACTATACTAACATACATTAACAGAATACCTTATAAGTTCTTAATTGACTACTACTATGTGACCCCCTCCTGGCGCCTAACCCGGATCCGCCCTTGCCTACCTTTGATACCAAAGTGTGAGATTTAATAATTTTTTAAATATTTTTAAAAACCGTTCTTAACATTCGTGTAAACCTAGACGTTAAAATGTACGTCATGAAACCGCAATACGTTTATAACTCTTGCAACTGTGTCAAATATGCTTAACAAGCGATAAAGTAGAAATATTTAAGCAATCCCTGTTCAGTTGAGAAATTGTTTTTGAACATAACCTGAGTTCATCAAACTGACACAAAGAAAGATCTAGGGTTACACAAAGAACTTGCAACAGGAAATCAACACAACAACAGCACAAAGTCCTTATCGAGTGCGACATGAATATTTACAATAAGAAGTAGAAAGTACAATACATTTTAATAACTTACCAATATGTCAATCCGAATGTCAAAAAATATGCGAAAAAATATCACAAATATATTCTTTAATCACATCAAAAATATAGTCACAAAAACACACGCGAACCGACTCGGTCTTGTCACATAATTGTCTAATTTATTATCTAACACTAACTGACCGTCTTAAGTTGAAAAATACGAAATAAAAACAGGACACAACATCCATAACTAGTCAATTAATGTATATTGAATGAATGGAAACAGGAAAACAAAATGAATGAAAACCAAATGTCACTCGTGAGGTGATTTGACGTCACCAAACTGTCACTTACCCTGGGGCCACACTAACGGGAAATGTCATTGAATGTACGCGTTAACTTCAGGTGTGGCCACTACATAAACGAGATAATTTTCAACGGCATTACAACGCCGTTTGCCGTTAAAAATTATGGAAGCTCGACTCTCGGTACATCCAAGAGATTAAGGCGAGAAGGCCGCATTCCTTAAGACTTAAGACGGTCACACTTGATGATGTCAATTAGTGTCGTGATTGAATCGGGATCACATGTGTGTTTTGATATCTATAATAGGGTTGCCCCCTTTTATTTTTGCATTTGAAGTACCATAGTTATTTTAGGTGTAGATATTGTGAAACTGGTATTTGTTTCTGCCGTAATAAATATTCTATTCCTACCCAGTATCACTCGTAAATAAAAACAAAAATAAATCAATAATAAAAAGTTAGTATTCAAAATATTTTTAAATGTTTTAAGCAGTGTTAGTGTGTAGTATGACTAATATGAAAATCAGCATTAACAAATAAAATGATGCAATATGAAGTATTTGCGCGTATTTTTATACTCTTGATAAGTATAGAGTACAATTATATCAAATAACATACATTATTTTATATTAAAGTACGGGTGTTAACCCTGCTTGCCAAATTTCTCGCCATTAATTCACTTTTGCACACTAAATTTATTGCCGTACTTATAGCGTTGATGGGTGTTAGAATGGCGTTAGACGTTAAGCCCTAGTGTGGCCCTAGCATAAGAAAATAAAGGACCATACAAACAAATATTCTTTCGACAACATATTGACGGTAATAAATAAAACCTTTCCACTGTCACTGCCAATACTGACAACAACGTTAGAGGGTTGCCAAACGTACGAGGTTCCTCGTACTCGTAGTCTTTCGTACGAGGTACGAGGTATGAGGACACTATCTACCTCGTACATAATTGTACGAGATTGTGTAATTTGTCCATGCTACATATGGAAAACTAGTGTCATCTATCAGAACTTGAACTTTTACACAAAAAATCCATTCATTCGATTTGACCGCCTGAAAGCTGCGATAGCCGCGATCATTGTCTGAAGACTGTAGCAGCTATGTCAACAGGGCAAACCCCGATTAATAAAACATTTTGTTTTCTGCATTCGTCGTCTCTATCACAAAGTAATGCTTTTTTATAGTTAGAACCTAGAAAATGTTTATTTGATTTTGTATTTTAATGATAAAAGCGTTTTTTTAGATGTACGAGGTTCGAAAGTCAAAGTACGAGATTTTAAGCTGCTTATATACGAGGAATTTCGTTTCGGGGTTGGCAACCCTGCAACGTTACGTTATGACAGTAACTGTCTAAACTAAAATTATCTGTTTTGTTTTTGTTTTTCTTATTTACTTTTAATTTAGTTTTTTTTATTTGAACTCATCGAAATGAGGAAAAAATCCGATAAACCTTCAACTAAAGTGAACAACCAATGTCACATATGCTACAAAACAGTTCTCGGGGGGTCCTACAATATGAAATCGCATTTGTACCAGCACAACATTACCAAACCTCGTTTCACTTGCAGTTATTGTTGCAAGGAGTATTTCCGAAAAGATGTGTTCGAGAAACATGTACGGGTTCACAATGGCACCCAAAAAACTCACCAATGCGACCATTGCGGTCGCGACTTTGTCGACAAACGAAATTTGCTTGTCCACCTTAAAATTCACGACGATAATTTAATGAAAGGCAGAATATACTCATGTGAAGCTTGTGGTGCTAGCTATGGCGAGGCGAGACTGCTCAAACACCATATAAGGAAGGAGCATTCAAATTTACAACAACAACACAATATAAATGATAAAAAACCAAACGAAACTTGGGTAGAAAGAGTGATGAAGAGCAAAGTTTGGGTGAAGATGACAAAAGTGAATCATAATGTTATATCAATAAAAAAATGTGATCCAATCAAGCTGGAACATAAAAATACTGATTCAAACACATGCCGCGAATATATTTATTCTGTTTTTGCCGGCAAAGATCAGACACAGTATTCTAGAGCTATATGTGATTACTGCAACAAGGAGATGTTGAAGAAAAGCCTCCAGTCCCATATACGTGAGAGGCATTTGAAGTTGAAAAGGTTTAAATGCGATAATTGCGAACGAGGCTTCAACAGGCACTACCAGTTGGTAGATCACAACTGTGGACGCTTTGGACGAAAGAAACAGAACAGGGCGGAGAACTGATTACTTTTTATGTCGATATCTACAGGACAGTCAAGGCTTTCACCTGATGGTAAAGTGATACGCCTGACCATGACAGAGCGGCATTGAATGAGACCAACAACTGATAGACAGTTAATATTCTCTGCCAAAGCGGCACTGCACCTGACACCAGAGGAATCAGACAGTGGCAGTTAAAGGGTTGAATTGGTTACACCATTAGACAATTCATTATACTATACAACTACCATTTAAACTTTTCATTTAAACCATTCACATTAAATTTGTACCGGAATACCAAATTTACAGTTCGATAGTAAATTGCCGTAATGATGTCGAAATATCAAGAAGTGAATTTTGCCCAGATTTTGACACACCTCTCTCTCCTTCTTTGACATATTGCAGTCTGCTGGACATAGGTCCCCCTCATTTTGCGCGGATAGTTCCTGCTCACCCCAAGCTTTGTCCCCCCAGGACGAGTGGGATTTTTTATTTAAAATTTTTCCAATCGTCATCCCTAATAAAACTTTATAACTTAATCAACTCTACAATAACCATATTGTTTTTTAAAGCTAGGGGTGACGAGTGGGACCTACCCTTTTCCGCCAGAGATCCGGGTCTTCCGCCTTTCTGATCCAGCCTCCACCAGCAACAACAACTTTCGCAAGTCGTCGGTCCATGGGGCCGGAGGGCGTCCTATGCTTGCCCAGACTGATCTTATCCCTAAGAGAGAGCCCAAGCATAGCTCACTTCATTGCCTATTGAGTGACTTTGAACTTGTGAACCAATCCTGCTGTCAGTGTCCATCAGTTCTTGTCACATAATTGATCAGTATTTTTAAAATTATACTCCTTAGACTTTTGGTTTCTTCATCCTTCACAATGACAATCAGTGGTTTCATTTTCATCCATGACTCTCAACGTCTACCAAATTGTATTCCATGTTCTATGTTAGTGGGGTTGGGTTCCGCACTTTGTCTGTGCAAGGAGACCATTGTATGTTATTTTGCATGTTACAAATTAAATATAGATATATATATTTTGTATATGCATGTTTGTTTAAAGTTATTGTTATATCTTAATGTATGATGTGCACAAACATATTAATGTAGTCTTCCATTTCTTATACAAAAAAAAATATGGTCTTAAATATTGGCAGAGATCAGAGTAGTCTGTATTTATCTAAAATAATGGGTAGTACATAATATGAAGTTGTTTAAACCATACTGTATTGGCTACCATATGAAGCTGAAACTGGCAAAAATTGTAGCACAAAAATATGATGGCCATAAACGAAAAATTTGGCATTTTATTTACAGCTTCATGCTCTTAGAATAGCAATCATCATCATCATTACAGCCTAAAATGTCCACTGCTGAACGAAGGCCTCCCCTAATGATTTCCACGCGGGCCGATCCCTAGCAATTGTCATCCATCAGCTACCCACCCACCTCAATCCGTCCATCTGGTGGGGGGTTGGTCTATGCTTCGTTATCCGTTACATAAGTTATATTATCTTTAATATTCGGAATTTAAAGTCTACCTATGCCTTTTACCATTTTACTGAATGTTAGATTATAATGTTACAAATGAAATTTATTTTGTATAGTGTAATAAAATAACTTGTGATAACATTGAATTTTTGTAAATTTACAATAATAAAAGTATGAAATGTTATGCCATGAAACCAGACTCATTGGAATTGGAATTTTTAAAGGTAACTTGTCTGAATGCATGATTTTAATAAGCAGGCATTCTAAGTCTTCGAAATGAGGATAGGGTTAATGAAAGGATAATATTAATATCATTTTATACTAGAAAAATTGTGCATTAAGGTGAAGCTGCAAGTGTTTATTTCTTCCAGATTATTTAAGGCATAGGAGCCTCTTTGTGTTTATTATGTCACCGAAAATAATAAGAATCGCAAATTGATCAATTGAAGAATTGCAAAATTCTTAAAATGTATTTGTTATAAAATTCTGAACTACATTATTAGAATTTTGGTAAAGGCCACTATAAAACTTTCGTAGCTCTGTGGTAAATTTCAAGAAAAAAAGATGACCACTTCGCTGATGTAATTGTTGGGTACCTGTAGAAGTGCGGTGGCAGCGAAACGGCAGAAATTCTTGTATTTTGCTTACGCTCATATCATTTGTTCAAAATAGTCATAATCTTACGCTGAAGTCCGTCAATTATGGTCATCTTTACTGTATTGTACTATACTTTAAGCGTTATTTCGGTAAGTTGATAAATTTACAAAAATGTAAGCGTAAAATAATACAATTTATCTCTGGTGTAAAATCCTACGAAAGTTTATCAATTTCCTAAATAATTAATCAGTTTGCGGTTCGTATTATTTTCCGTTACATCAAGTTATTACTTAGTTTTAGAATGTAGTAAGTTTTAGCTTTGTTAATATGTGAAGGTATGACAATTTTCAAGACTGATACATAATTATGTGCCTTATGACGTCTTAGTTTTTCTATGTACCTATAGCATTATATGTTTAAAGGTCGAGCGTTTAACTAGTAATTCGCCTGAGTGAGGTGTCCTTCCAGGGTTGCCAAACGTACGATTTTCCTCGTACAAATACGAGATTTATGGTGTTCCGTACGAGGTACGAGGATACTGTCAACCTCGTAAAATTATGTACGAGATTTTGTAATATGTAGCATACATATTAAAAACTAGTGGCATCTATCAGAACTTGAACTTTTATACAAAAAAACTATTGGTCGCATTTAGGCGACCATTGTCCGTAGACTGTAGTAGCTACATCAACCGGGAAAACCACGATTACGGGAAAATTTCTGTTAATAAAACATTTTGTCCTCCGCGTTAGTCGTCTCTATCACAAAGTGATGTTTTTTTTAGTAAGAAGCTAGCTAATGTTCTTTATTTAGTATTTTTAATGATGGTAGCGTTTTTTTAGATGTACGAGGTTCGAAAGTCAAAGTACGAGAATTTTAGCAGCTTATGTACGAGGAATTTTGTTTCGGGGTTGACAACACTATGGCCTTCCCAAACATTCCAGGCTCGAGTCCCGCTCGGGAACGCTCTAAGGGCTTGTTGTGTAATTTTTAAAGCTTAGATCCATGGGCTTGCGACTTTGCCGGTGAAGCTGTAAAGGCTTATGTAGGCGGCCAACATCAGTTGACAGTTACGAAAAAGGGAGCGCAAAAAGAGGTAGTGCTCCACCGTGCTAGTATTGTTTAACTATCGATACTTTGATGATCGATATAAATAGATCTATCGATATTAATAGATCTATCGATTCTGTTGTTTTGGCTTAATTATCGATATACTATCGTTTGTAAAACGACAGCCATAGTATTCTGCGCAGGTGTAATACAAGTTAAATGGTCGGCCTATAATTATTTCGTTATTACTTAGAACTAATTGGTATAAACAGGCAACCTATGTAGGACTACTAATGTCAAAACCAAATGTTTTTTATCTGTAGATATTTTTCTACACAACAAGATCTGTATTGGAACTATGTAAGTAGGTGCTAGCTTAAAGTAAATACCGATAAAATTAGTTAATTAGTTTTATTTAATCATGATTTAGGCGGGTACACACCCGCCTAAATCATTTATCTTTATTAGCCCATCGTGCATCATCATCAACAACTCATATCACGTTCCCACCGAGAGGCACGACCCTACCCGTATAGGGTATATAGGCCTTAGTCTTCCGCCCAGTGCGGATTACCTGACTTCACACACAACCTTTGAATCTCTTCGCAGGCGTGCGCAGGTTTCCGCACGATGTTTTCCTTCACCGTAAGAGCGCTGGATAACGTACATGTAATTACGAAAACGCTGGATAACGTACATGTAATTACATTGGTACGTCGCAGGATTTGAACCTGCGCCCTCCCGATCGGAAGGAATCAGTTCACACCATTGAGCCACCAACGCTCTAAATCATCATCATCATCATCAGCTCATTAAACGTCCCATCGAGGGGCACGAGCTTACCCGTATAGGGGATACCTTAGTCGTCCAGGGGGCCCAGTGCGGATTGGACGACTTCACACACAACCTTCGAATCTCTTCGCAGGCGTGCATGAAGCTTTCCTCACGATGTTTTCCTTCACCGTAAGAGCGTCGGATAACGTACATATATTTTCGAAAATTCGAAAATACATTGGTACGTGTCGGGATTTGAACCTCAGCCTCCCGGTAGGAAGGCGACAGTCCACACCACTGAGCCACCGACGCTCAAAATATTAGATCTTAATTATCTGGCAGTAGCAAATACAGCAATTTGACTTTTGGATTTAACAAGTCTGTTTGTAATGGTCTGGTGATTTCTATGTATAATATGTGTGTATTTACAAAAAAAAATATATAAGTATGTTATCCGTTTAGTATCCATATACAGGCTTCACGATTAACTTGGGGCTAGATGGCGCCAATTCGCTGTGTGAATATCAGTGGATATTTATTTAAAAGGCCATTCGTAACTGGTTTTACAAAATTATTTAATCATCATCATAATAGTTGTTGTAATCCTCAGTAGTTTGCATTTTTTTACATGGCGACACAGTCGTCTTCGAAATTGGAACAGTATTTTTAAAAAATATTTCCACAGTTTTATTTGCTATCTTTGGCTTTTTGACTTCTTTTCTTTTTGGTTCTTTATTTTTGCCAACTATGATATTCTCTCTTTTACTTTTCCGGGGTATCAACAAATCAAATGCAATTGGATTATCTTTAGTCTTCATTTGTCTCGTATTAGGATCAATGGCGCCACAATTAGACAAACAGACGTAATTTTTGCGTCCCATTTTCATTATTTTTGAATAGATCACGTTATTGCTCGAATTTGATATTTGAAAGACTACATGATGTTTGTAAATCTGTAAAAGATACGTAAAGATATATAAATATGCACTGACATTCACACAGCGCCATCTAGCCCCATTTAAGCGTGAAGCTTGTATTACGGGTATTAAACAAGGTTAGGTTCAAATCCCGTGGGGAACATATATTTTCCTAGTTTGATTCAGACATTTCAGGCTGAATCACCTGATTGACCGAAAAGAAAGGTGATTCCGTGTTTCGGAGCACGTTAAGACCACGGTCGCCGAAATAGCTAAAACACTAAAGTTACACTCCACAAACCGACAACCGAGATTCCGCCCCCGCCGGCGGGGGCCATCGTCGCGTGTCCCTGTAGGTTCGCACAGTCCCTATTCGCGTAACCGGCATGTGCCGGGCCGCTTTCTCCCCAAACATATGTTAGGCTACCAAGCCCCCCCCGCAACGCCCTAAGCCGAGGTTCGAGTCCCGTTCGGGACGCCCTTAGGCTCGTTGTGTAAATATTAAGGCTGAGAGCCATCTGCGCTCGCCACTTGTGCGGTGAAGCTGTAAAGGCCATCTGCGGCCAACAGCAGTAGTCAGTTCGAAAAAAAAAAAACCGTCGTCCCTGTTACAATTTACTTAGGATGGTAGCTGTTAAAAGTATTTAAGCTAGTTGTGTCGGCCTATCATGCTGAACTTAGACAATGAACTAACTAGAAGCACAATCTCACTTTTAAAAGTGTCCGCGGCATATTTCTGCCTATCACGTCTGTTAGGCAGAATTTTCATTCATAATCACGTCGATCGCTACATGTCATAGTGACATAATATAATATCTCGTGCTTTTGATTTTGTACCCTTTCAATGACGCGTTATGGTCAAAAGTTTAATTAACAATTTTTATGTCATTAATATAACAATAAGTCAACGTATGTGTCAAGCAAGAGCGTCGGTGGCTCAGTGGTGTGGACTGTCGCCTTCCTACCGGGAGGACTGAGGTTCAAATCCCGACACGTACCAATGTATTTTCGAAAATATATGTACGTTATCCGACGCTCTTACGGTGAAGGAAAACATCGTGGAAACCTTCATGCACGCCTGCGAAGGGATTCGAAGGTTGTGTGTGAAGTCGTCCAATCCGCACTGGGCCCGCGTGGACGACTAAGGCCTAATCACCCTATACGGGTAGGCTCGTGCCCCTCGGTGGGGACGTTTAATGAGCTGATGATGATGATGATGATGTGTCAAGCGGCTCGGACATTTTTTGGGTGATATTTCTGCGTGGTTGTTCATCTAGTTTGTTAATTGTTTAATTTAATTTTTTAATGGTCCAAATTATATATTATATTAGTTTGAATTATTACTTACGCGGTAGTAAGTCGTGACCTCACAATACGCGACCCCATCGCATATATCATCCGTTGTCCTCAGAGTAACTGAGAAATCTTTCGACACCTGGTAACTCGTGATGATAGGGTTGTCACAAGTCGCCAGGTCAACGAAATCGATGACAACGGGACAGCTTGTCAGGTTCCTTAAGCTGCAAATGGTGTGCTGCGCAAAGTTCGTTGTTGTCCACCATTGAGAACAATTCATAGGGACATGGTGGTGGGTTTTCTTCGATCAACTGTGAATAAAAAATCAGTGGGCGGAAAAGGTAGAGATTTGCTGTAGGTACATGCGTAATGCTGTTGTAAGAACATGGACATTCTTAATGAAGTGTGAACGGAAATTTCGACATTTTAATAAATATTATTAAAGTTAAGAAGCGTCGTAAAAAAGAGAACGTATTGTTATACATAGGGAAACCGAGAATATTGGCATTAAAAATACTACTCGCGATTTAAATTACATAATATGAGAAAAACGTATGGATACAAAATTAAAGTTCGTCCCCTATATATGAGGCTACCCGAGGATCTATTGTAATAAAAAGCATACATTTTAAACCCTAAACATCATGTAAAACACTTTGCGATTGATCCATAATAAATACACAAAAAAAAATGGGTTTCTTCCGACAAAAACGGTTACGTCTCGTTTTCGCAAAATTCGACAATCACCCACAACTATTATCTTTTACCAAGCAGTTTTCTCAGGAATTCGAAACAATGGATTCATGGAGTCGAGACTCCAGGCCAAGCAGCGATTTAAACCAACGCTGAACACACTAGGTCACGGGAGCAGTCCACCACGTTGCCAGAAATCTTCAGAAATGACGAGCAAAACACTTTGTGTTACCGGCAGAGGGCACTGTAGCTAGTGAAATTACTGGGTAAAAGAGAACTAACATCTGTCGTCTAGGGCAGCAGGAAAGGTTGTGCCGACGAATAAACATTGCAGTGGTTTACTAGGTGGTAGACTCGATACTGATTTGTCTAGGTAGCACCACCGCAGTGCCAGATATCGTATCGTGAAATAAGCGTGTTATGCATTTTTGTGTTTCGGGATGAGGGCAATGCAGCTAGTGAAATTACCGGGTAGAAGAGATCTAACATTTGTCTCTGGTATCGGGCGCAGAGAGGCTTTGATTGAATAATAACTGTCTATCAGTTATTGGTCACCATCAATGCCTCTCTGTCATGGTCAGGCGTATCACTTAACATCAAGGTGAGCGTCCTGACCATCCTGGATTATACAAAAAAAAAAATGGTGGTGTATGCGAGGACCGGGATATCTGGCGCGAAATGGGGGAGACCTATGTCCAGCAGTGGACTGCGATAGGTTGACTAGGTATTACCTAGACGACTTCGTATATCTGCAACTTACCCAAAACCCGCCACTGCGACATTTCGGGCACGTCTCATTTATAACATTGGAACATTTGTAACAAACCACAGACTCACTTCCATTTGGATTAATAAAACTCCGCCATGTACGCCAATAATAATCGCGCTTGTAACTATATCTTACACCATCCATAGAAAGGAACTTTCTCAATTTACTCTCAATTCCTTTAAATTTACCAGCTATTTCGGTATCATTTACTCCATAATGGGGTACATCTTTATAAAACACGACGTTTTCTTGCACAGCTCCTCCCTTTTGGATTTTCGTTAGCATTTCTTCTCGTTTGACGTTGTTTCTTAAAGATTTTAATACGTTACTGTCAAAATCTCGTAATACTAAATCTGTATAATCTAAAGAAGTTAATGAAGAGCACAATTGTAAAGTCAAGGCAAATATTAAGAACATACTCGTAACGTGACTAGTTGGAACAAGTTTGTGATTAGAGGTTGTAATGGTTTGTGTTTATAAACATTTGATGGTGTGTGGTCAAACAAGGAATATTTCAATCGGCCTTTCATTATGTGTATTTTTTTAAATGTATACTACCTTTATTTTATATACAGGGCAATGATATTCTGTATATATAAAGGTAGATACGCCACCCGTGCCTTAAAACGAACCGCCAAAGAGAATACAGTTGTAGGATCTTGGTGCGCGCATGCGAAATAATGTGTATATGTGCTGTCACTGCATTCGGAACACTTTTTCAGTTGTTTTGTGAACATATCACGAATCTATACTAATAAGTATAGATAGTATACTAATAATAATAAGACTCCTATTTCATGGGACGATATCTGGCACTGCGGTGGTACCTACCTAGACGACTCAGTATCGAGTCTATCACAATGACGACCTAGATCCTTATTCACTATAGTAAAGTGGTTAGCCACAATCTCCATAATTGACAGGCGAAATAACGTAGTAAAGTCAAATGATATGTGAAGGTAATAAAACTGCAAGTATGAAAAACAATATTATTTATTTGTAATAAATAAAAATTTCAACAATTTTATTTTGTAGGCACTGCAGCCTACTTCATATTAATAAAAACAATTGTTCAAATACAACGCTGCGTTACGCTACGTACCTGCACGTAAAATACGAAAAAAACGCAAATAAGATAAAAAAAATCGATATCAAAACAATTTATTATCACGATTTTTAATTGTATTCTAATTTCTGACTAATTTGGAATTTGTTTTTTTTATTAATTTTATGTTTGAATTTGATTTTAAATTCTATTGTTTTGTTTTAAACTCTCGAATTCTACTTTTGAATTTAACTCTTTAATGATTTGTTCTAGGGTTCTATGGTATTTTCAACATTGTTTTTATTTTTTCCAATTGTTTGTTTTATTTTATAGTTTAAATTAAAGCCTTATTTCTCATTCGGTTTTCGTGGACTGGACAGATGACTGTCGCACTTCCGTGCGTCGCGTTATCACTCTAGTCTCCACAATTGTCTCCGTGAAGATTGTGTCGTTTGTTGTAATCGACTGTTGGATTTCACCCTCGTTCTTGCCGATAGCTGTTGACAAATAATCGATCTTCAGCATCTTTATTTGATCATCAATTTTTTTTTAACAGATATCTGATCTTGATATCTTTATAACCTATCGAAGTTCATACAAAAATAATTAATTTCACTGATAAAGAAAATACTAACAAGATGCACTCAAAAAGTGTATGCGGTAAAATTCTACCCATCGCTCGCGTCAGTTAGACAGAATTTTCATTCATAATCACGTCGCTCGCTACATGTCATAATGACATAGTACCTACTGTACTCGTGCTTTTGATTTTGTACTCTTTCAATGACGCGTTAAGGTCAAAATTTAAATGAATAATTTTATGTTATAAATATGACAAAAACTATACGTATGTCATGCGGTTTTGACATTTCTTGGTTGCCCTTTCTTCGTGATTGTGCATTTAGTGAGTTGATTGTTTATCTAAAAATAATTTACAGTTCAAATTGAAACAGAATTACACTGCAAAAAATACGTAAATAAATGAATTATTCTTACTCTGGTATCCCCTTTGCTGAATGTAACTGTCACAGGTTGTAGAGAGGTCCTTTGCGATATTGGAACCAACTGTAGAAATAAAACATTTGAATTATAATAATTAATGTCATATGATTTTATTATTAGAGCGTCGGTGGCTCAATGGTGTGGACTGTCGCCTTCCTACCGGGAGGGCCGAGGTTCAAATCCCGACACGTACCAATGTGTATTCGAATTTTCGAAAACATATGTACGTTATCCGACGCTCTTACGGTGAAGGAAAACATCGTGAGGAAACCTGCGCACGCCTGCGAAGAGATTCAAAGGTTGTGCGTGAAGTCGTCCAACCCGCACTAGGCCCGCGTGGACGACTAAGGCCTAACACCCTACACGGGTAGGCTCGTGCCCCTCGGTGGGGACATTTAATGAGCTGATGATGATGATGATGATTTTATTATTATCAACTCTCTATTTTTAATTTGTGTATGTCTGTTTATTCCGGCTCGAAGGACCAAAATGATGTACGAGATCCAGCTATCTGGTAATCTTTGACTTGTAGTTGTTAAAACAGGAAAAAACACAATTTGCTTTAATTCTTGATTTATTGTATAAAAATATGTGTACACAATAATATTAGAACGTGAACTGAATTTAGTAATACGCGTACATTATAAATCACAAATGCTTGTGTTTGTAAATGTGCGATGCGATCGTACAATGTCTATTCTGGGTAGGTATATAAATGTCAAATATATAATTAAATACATAAAGCTCACGCCTTGGTCCAAGGGGTAGGCATAGATGATAGAGCGCCACTTTGCGTGGTCCTGAGATTTCTCTAGCTGCATTCACATCCTTCAATCTTTTCATATAGACTCTTTTATTCGTCCTGTTTGGGACCCTTTGAGAGGACTTGGCCAATTTATTCAGAGCCCTTCTGGGTCGTCCCCGCCTCGTGTATCCCTTCACATTCGCACAATGAACCTGCTTTGCTATCATAATTAATAGATATCTAAGTAATTTCTAATGTTATGTATATTTTTATTTTCATATATGTTTTTTTAACCCTTTGAAAGCCGATAACAACTTAAGCAGTCGGAAACAAAAGATTTCCAATTATGTCTGGATTCCTGGCTTTAAATGGGTTAAATAAATAAAAAATATTGCAGCTTAAAACGCTCACTGCCGTCTAACCTATTGCATCATTTATCCGTGTCACTTCAGGGGCTGACAAATTTGGCGACCGACCAATACCGGCACATTACGAATACGCGCTAAGCTTGGAGTATGCTGATTGGTCAATAATCAGGTGCATCTGTGAGCTTTAGTAATTGTGTACTTGACTTTCTTTAAATTAAAGCAATACGTATTGTATTTAATTTTAATGCAAATATAATGTACTTACGTTTATGATTTTTGTCGCAACTGTTACCGATGACTCCCAATAGTTTAGTAACTGAAAATATATTAATATTATTATCGTCATCTACTATATAAAAATAAGTCGGGTTTTCCTTCCTGACGCTATAACTCCAGAACGCACGAACCGATTTCCACGGTTTTGCATTCGTTGGAAATGTCCGTGTCCGTGAGGTTTATAGCAAATAAAATTCAGGAAAATTTCAACAGAAAAGCGGGAAAATCTTTTTCACATACGGCGCCATCTCTGATACATAGCATGTACTACAAACCAATATTTTAAGTAGATGGCATCTTTTGATCACCAAACGAAATGTTACATAAAACGAAGCCATCTGGTGGCGAAACGGAGTTCGCTGGGTTTGCTAGTGTGATTATAAATAATCGAAAATTTGGTATTTATATTAATATCAAATACGTGTAGGTGCTTAACAACAAATTAACCTTTTTTAGAATAAACATAAAATACTTACTCAAAAGAATAAACTTGTTATAGGAGTCGTCATTTACATCTGAAAAATAAATAAAAAACATTGTTTACTTATATATATTAACATAAACAAACAGTGCAAGTAAGATGGCATGGTTCTGAGAAGGGGTGCCTATACCTATAGGCACCCCTTTTATATAATTTATGAAACCCTAGTACCTACTAGGGTTTCATAAATTATCAAGAAGCGTGCGTCCCTTGATAAAAGGTTTGATTGTTATGGCCAATAATATTCTGTATATAAAAAGGTAGATACGCCATCCATGCCTCTAAAACGAACCGCCGAAGAGAGTACAGTTTGTACGCTTTTGTTTAGGTAAATGTACGCTCTTTCGAAATATGTGTATGTCTGCTGTCGCTGCATTCGGAACACTTTTTTCGATTGTGAGCATATCACGGATCTATACTTTTTTACATCATTGGTTATGGCGGCTAGTTTCGGTTAGTTCGGTTAACCTACTATCATCATCAGCTCATTAAACGTCCCCACCGAGGGGCACGAGCCTACCCGTATAGGGTGATTAGGCCTTAGTCGTCCACGCGGGCCCAGTGCGGATTGGACGACTTCACACACAACCTTCGAATCTCTTCGCAGGCGTGCATGAAGGTTTCCTCACGATGTTTTCCTTCACCGTAAGAGCGTCGGATAACGTACATATATATTTCGAAAATTCGAAAATACATTGGTACGTGTCGGGATTTGAACCTCGGCCCTCCCGGTAGGAAGGCGACAGTCCACACCACTGAGCCACCGACGCTCCGCTAACCTACTATAGCAATGATTAATCATCAGATGGGTGGAAGAAAAATAAATAAATAAATATTCACACAGCGTCATCTAGCCTCAAACTAAGCATTAGCCTGTAGCCTAAACAACGGAACGGAAGTAATATAAGTCTGTATAATACTGATATACTTCTTTTGTACATACATACATACAAAATACAGTTGATTTTTCTGCTTTATCGACAAATACTAAAAGAGTATTAAGTAAATATTCATAATCATGGGCTTAATATACGACCCGTATAGGGTGGCCTTAGTCGTCGACGCGGGCCCAGTGCGGATTGGCTGACCTCACACTCAACCTTTGAATCTCTTTGCAGGCGTGCGCAGGTTTCCTTACGATGTTTTCCTTCACCGTAAGAGCGTCGGATAAACGTACATAAATAAATAAATAAATATCTACTGACAATCACACAGCGCCATCTAGCCCCAAGTTAAGCGTAAAGCGCTGTATTATGGGTACTAAACAACGGATAAACATACATGTATACATTTTTTTTTTGTAAAACATACATATTATACATAGAAAACACCCAGACCATTACAACAGACATGTTCATGCACACAAATGTTTGTACTGCCGGGGATCGAACCCGGAACCCTCAGTGTTGCGCCGACCTCTCAACCGCAACACCAAATGGGTCGTCAAAAACATATAATTTCGAAAGTTCGAAAATACATTGTACGTGGCGGGATTTGAACCTGCGCCCTCGTGTTCGGGAGGCAACAGTCCACACCAATGAGTACAGAACGCTCTTCCCACAGATTTCGACATGTCTATGACTCCTTAACTAAAACCTTCCTTCCTACCTAAACCAAAACAGCATCATCATCATCAGCTCATTAAACGTCCCCACCGAGGGGCACGAGCCTACCCGTATAGGGTGATTAGGCCTTAGTTGTCCACGCGGGCCCAGTGCGGATTGGAAACAGCGTAAAGTAAATATTAAAAGTGGGTTTTTGATTTTTTTTACCACTTATTAAAATGTTTGTCTTATCTATCGTCTGTCTGTCCAAAATACTGTCATGCTAAAGTTGTCGCCCTAGTAGCAAAGTTATCTCGAAGTCATGAGGGTCCATGGGTCCATGAGAACCTTCTGCGCTTTTGCCTACCTCTCTTTAACTTTTCACAGTCCACTGTTGGACATAGGTCTCCCAGATATCTCGGTCCTCCGCTTCCCTCATCCAGCCTCCACCAGCGCTCGGCACCAGTGGTCGTCCCTCGTCCACGCTACGCTTGCCGAGACGCAGTCTCCACTCCAGAACTCGTCTGCTCCAACGGTCCGAGGTTCTGCGACATACGTGACCAGCCCACTGCCACTTCAACTGTGATGCGGCGAGCTATGTCGATCTTTATTTCTCTTGCGTTTTGATTTTTATATTTTACCTACCATATGAAAATAAAAATACAACTCACTATCTGCAATGTCTCCAAGTTCTGACAGTACGCAATCACTTTCTTCTGAGCCCTTGCGACGATGTCTGAAATGAAAAAAACAAATGATTGCATGATTAAAGACACATGATTATACGACTTACACCACATACACACGCACTCACTATACCCCACCACTAACACATTTCCTACAACATATACTTCTCTTCAGCCTATGCAGTCCACTGCTGGACATAGGTCTCCCCCATTTTGCGCCAGACATCCCGGTCCTCCGCCCTTTCTCATCCAGCTTCCCACCAGCGACCTTTCGCAAGTCGTCGGTCCATCGGGCCGGAGGGCGTCCTACGCACGCTTGCCAAGACCGGTCTCCACTCCAGAACTCGTCTGCTCCAACGGCCATCGGTCTGCGACATACGTGACCAGCCCACTGCCACTTCAACTTGCTGATCCGCGGCTACGTCGGTAACTTTAGTTCTTACGAATTAAATCATTTCTAATCTATCCTAAGAGAGACTCCAAGCATAGCTCGCTCCATTGCGCGTTGAGACATGGACACTGACTGCGGGATTAGTTCACAATTCAAGTCACACAACATATACTTTATAAAATATTTTTTGTACGAAAACGAATGTAGTTTCGTAAAGCAACAGTTGCCCAAATTGCCCACTGGAAAAGTGGATTCATCTCATCAGCTTATTATACGTCCCAGGTGCGAGCTTCCCTAGCCGTTCACGCGGGCCAGTGCGGATTGGCCTTCAACCCTTGAATTTCTTTGTAGGTGAGCGCAGGTTTCCTCACGATGTTTTTCAGCGTAAGAGCATCATTGCTGCCTTCCGTTCTGGGGGCGCAGGTTTGAGTCCTGTCTCGTAGTAATATCTTTCTAACAAGGGCCTGATTGAGACTCAATTACGATCCTTTAAGCGTATTTTAAATTACCGGAATTAGGGCCCTGTACATATTATAATCGTATTATATAATTGTCGGAGCTCAATGGTGTGACTGTGACCTCCTACCGGGAGGCTGAGGTTCAAAACCCGCCACGTACCAATGTGTTTTAGAGTTTTCGAAATATATGTACGTTATCCAACGCTCTTACAGTGAAAGAAAACATCGTGAGGAAACCTGCGCACGCCTGCGAAGAGATTCAAAGGTTGTGCGTGAAGTCGAACTCGCACTGGGCCCGCGTGGACGGCTAAGGCTTAATCACCCTATATGGCTGGTGCCCCTCGGTGGGGTCATTTAATGAGCTGATGATAATAACACTTTATAACAATAAAATGATAACATTATTAATCGTACTCACTCTTTTCTTGTATGAAATTATCGATTATGCTTTGGATCTGTGATTTAGCATTCACCACTTTGTATATCCGTGCCAATGATTGGGAGTCACTCGCCTCACTCACGCCAGAGATCCCGTAAGCATCGGCGAAGTTCTTTGAACAGTATCGAGGATATTTGTTTTCTGTAACAAACGTTATTTTTATAGTAATGACAAGAGTAAAATGTATTACAAAAAATTCAGAACTCGATGTGGCATAGTGAGTAGCGAGTTCGCATGAAAATCTAAGTAAAGATTGCCATTACCTCGACCGCCAATGACGCTTAAGGCGTCAGACACAATAGATTTTCTATGTCTGGATACCCGGTGTTCAATGGGTTATTTATTTTATATTTATTCAAAATCCACAGCTCTTATAAGTGTAATTAACAAAAACAAAATTGTAAACTTACAGCTAATAACGGATATTACATATGTTATCCAAAATAGAAAAGTGACATCCAGAGGAGGATCAAAAGTAATGCACACAACACAACGACTTCACACATTATATATAACAACTAGCTTTTGCCCGCGGCTTCGCTCGCATTAAATTCGGGATAACACGGTACTTTCATTTATCACTATACATAGGATTTCCCCTCCCTCCAACTTTAAAGGTTTCGGGGTCAATTTCAGAATTTTTTATTAGCAAAAAATATGTTATAGTGAGCTAACCTTAAAAGATAGACATATGCTGTCGCGGACTTTTTTGTAGACCTTTAAAAGGAGAACAATACTCTCATACATGACTTTTGTGTAACTTTAACCGTTTACGCAGCGTACGCAGCGGAAGCTCCAAGTATAAAAAATACCCCGATTTTGAAACATTTTTCATTACTGCTCCGCTTCTATTACTCGTAGCGTGATGATATATAGCCTATAGCCTTCCTCGATAAATAAGCTATCTAACACTGAAAGAATTATTCAAATCGAACCAGTTCCTGAGATTAGCGCGTTCAAACAAACAAACAAATCTTCAGCTTTATATATTAGAATAGATAATATATTATCAGTAATGAATTTAAAAATTAAACATATATCATATATCTGAATACACACATATGATATATAAATATAAAACTACTTCGTATGATTAATCTCACTCAAAATGTCGCCGCGACAAAATCTGCCCATGGCGTCAGTTGGGTTTTGCGAAGAATTTTCTGAGTTTCACATGCCATAATGACATAGTAGTGTGCTTGTGCTTTCGGTTTTGTACCCTTTCAGTGACGCATTGGGGCCAAAATGTAAATGAATAATAAATATAACAATAATCAATCAATCAGCCCACCATCGTCCACTGCTGAACATAGGCCTCCCCATTGAGCGCCAATTATCCCGGTCCTGAGCAGCCTGCATCCAACTTCCACAAGCCACCTCCTCAAATCGTCGGCCCAACGGGCAGTAACAATAATAAAAAATAATAAATATTACAATAATAAAAAAAATATATAACTTAACGTAAATAACGTTCGGCTCACAATTTTGTGACTTCATGATTGTGCATCTATTATTTATCTAAGAACTCAAGCAAAAACACTTCTATCTATTATGAATACTACCAAGAAGCCCTAAGAAGTATGTCCATTGTTAAAAGTAGCCCTCCCATATGATTTCTACGCAGATCAAAGAAATATTTACAAAACACAAAAAAAACTTACCGTTTAAGCAAAGTTCGTCTGGATATGTAGAGCGTGGCTGAAAATTTTAAACACAAACATTAATCATAAATATTATTTTAATAATGCGTCACGGCGCTTTATTTAATGCAGCATGGCATTTCATAAAAGCGCCAATTATTATATTATTTTTATTCGCAATGGAACTTCAATATGAGAATGACGCATTCGTTAAATGCGGAATGGCACTTTCACTTAATGCGTTATGGCACATTTTATAATGCTGAATGGAACTTTTATTAATGTGGCCCTGGCACTGTTTACGACATAATATACTGAAGAGCAATAACAGTTTCTCTTTTTAAATGCCATTTGTTATATGAATCAAAAATCTTTAGAAGTATTAGTATTAGTAGTTTATTGATCTTTGTGTTTGAGTTATTTTAATTTTGGTATGTGTAATGTTTTCCTTCACCGTAAGAGCGTCTAACATATATTTTTCGAAAATTCGAAAATACATTGGTACGTGTCGGATTTGAACCTCAGCGCTCCGGTAGGAAGGCGACAGTCCACACCACTGAGCCACCGACGCTCTTCCTAGGAAGGACGAAGGAAACCTTCATGCACGCCTGCGAAGAGATTCGAGGTTGTGTGTGAAGTCGTCCAATCCGCTCTGGCCGCGTGGACGACTAAGGCCTAATCACCCTATACGGGTAGGCTCGTGCCCCTCGGTGGGGACGTTTAATGAGCTGATGATGATTGATGATGATGATGTGTAATGAAGTTTAAAATTGAAATGTAAAAGATATATATACTTACTTCTTCCAAAGTAGTTGCCCACTGAAACATGTGAACAATTTGTGATTATTTTAATTTAAAAGAAGCGTTATCAAAATAACTATTATTGAAATAAAAATTTTGAAAATACGACCAAAAATATTTAAGTTCTATTATAGATTCGAAAATGAATATATCACAAAGGTAGAGTTAAGAGGTTTGCAAAACATTGTCTTTTTAAAAAGGCTAAACCTTTTTTTTCTAGTAAATATGATAATTAATATTATATAAATGTTTATTGTTAAATCTAATTAAGTACATAAATAACACTTTAACTAAAATATATTACACCCGAAGCACTTAAAATAAATAATTAAATCTAAAAAATATAATTGAAGGAAGGAAGTCACTTTCGGCAAGGTTCCGAAAATATTGGCAGCGTTACCCCCCCCCCCCTTTTTTTTCTTCATAAATATTATGAAATGAAATGAATTGAAAAGTATTTATTTAGTTAAGGTCCTTACAGAGCACTTATGAATCTCAAATGAAGCTACCACTGGTATTAAATACGAGTCTCGGAGGAATAAGATACGAGTACATTATTAAGTATTTATAATCTCTTCATCTTGTGTTCCAGATTTGACCAAATGCAAAAAGTTTATGTATTGTTTGCAAATTTCACTAGATTTTAAATTTTAACCGCCAAACACAAAAAAAATGGAACACAAATGTTAAGGTTAATTGTGACAAATGTCGTATTTTGTTTTTCAGTTCAGTAGGGCCCGGTGAATAGGTGAACATTTTTGTTTTGTTTCTTAGGATTTATAATATAATATAATGCAAAACTATAAGCAAACAATGTTGTAAAAAGTATATATTCGTGATATGCTCACAAAACAATCGAAAAAAGTGTTCCGAAATATGTGTATGTGTGCTGTCGCTGCAGCACACATACACATATTTCGAATGAGCGCACATTTACCTAAACGAAAGTGTACAAACTGTACTCTCTTCGGCGGTTCGTTTTGAGGCACGGATGACGTATACCTTTATATATAGAGAATATCATTGGTTGCAAAATAATTTTAACCCTTTACCAGCCGCAGTTACAAATATATAACAGAGAATAGATTAGATTAACATAGATTTTTAATTCTGTCTGGAGTCACAGCGGTTAATAGGTTAGTGAATAAAGTTTTTACTTACATCCAGGTATTAATTTTTCCAAAACTGCACCCAAAAATACACTGACTGAAAACGAAAAACAAAATGGTTAGAGCATTTTTGCATATCATAAATTTATTTGAGAAAAGATTATCTCTTCTCCCTTATTAATCTGTCGCAGTCCCCTGCTGGCCATAGGTTTTTATGTCTTTTTAATTATGAACGGGACGATCAGTACTCTCACCTGGTGATAAGTGATACCACTGACCGTGACAGATACAGTGTTGAAGGAAATTATTAACAGTAGCTAGTCATTATTTTCCGTCAACACTGTCTGTGCACGTCACCCGAGACAACAGATGTCAGGTCCCTTATACCCGGTAATTTTGCTAGCTACAGTGCCCTCATCCCGAAACACAGTGCAAAACACTCCTGTTTTATGGGATGATATCTGTACTGCGGGACTTAGACGACTTAGTATCGAGTCTACCACATAGTGGAATACCACACCAGAACTCCACTGGGTATGTGATTGTAGTAGAGTGCATTGCTTTAGTCTTCAAAACGTAGAGTGAATTACTTTAGTTTTTGGCGCCAGGGCCTAGTTCATTGTTAAGCAGGAGAGATGAGGGGCAAATTATAAATGTCTTGGGTCGCGAATGTCATGTACTAGGAGCCCATAAATCTCCAAGAAAACTCACGACTGATTTAATGCGTGTAGATCACCACAGCTTCTTCTGAGCTCGTAAGTTACCAATAATTAAACTCACGCACGACTATTATAATGCGTGTAGGTCGCCAGAGCCTCATCTGTGGTTCGGCAGAATAGACGAAGACGACCAGTGGATGGAGTATGGATCCTCAAAATCAGGAGTTAATAAGGAACCAAGAGTAACCTTTAACCAGTTGGTCGATGCGTCCGTTGTTACGTAGTATAGACAAGTGAGGATAACTTAGCTCGCGAAAGCCATGTACTAGGAGCCAATAAGTAATTAAAAGCTTTACCGTTCACTAAACGAAGACGTACCGGTCGACTCATCCGTTGTTTTGTAGCATGCAAATTGAGGATGACTTAGCTCGCGAAAGCCATGCAATATGAGCTAAATAATAATACAAGAGATTACCCGTGGTTGGTAGAATACATGTTAGTCACCAGCTCCTGAACCGTTGTTTAGCAGAAACTTATTGAAGATGGCTTGTGTCGCTGTGTACTAGGAGCCCATAAGTTGCCAAGAGCTCTACTCAACACTAGTAAAGGGTGTTTCGGCACCAGATCATCGTCCTTTGATAAGGAGGTTACAGCCATGCCACGAAAGCTGTGCTGGATCGATTTCATAGGAACTTATTATAGCAATGGTTATACTTACGGTATGCGTAAATCTTAGCTACATCGTCGAATTCTTTCGGAGGATCTGTGAAGAAATATTTTGTTTTAAAACGAGTCTTAAGTAGCCACATGTTTTAACAGTTTGCTTATGAAAGTGTAACATTTGGTCGCATAAATTGAATAAGCTTACCTATCCTATTGCCTGTTTGCAACATTTCCAGGATATCTCTTAAGAAATTTTCTTTTGCGTTTCGATTTGTTACTTGCATTACAGGACTTTCACTTTCTACTTTATAATAACGTTTTATAGAAACCTAGTTCAGTCAATTATTCAGTAGTCTAGATCATAGATATATGCGCTAATCCTAAATCTATGGTCTGGATATAGAAAGAGAAAGAAAGAAAGGAAAATATTTATTGACTAATAAAAAACTACACAATGACAAGAAATAATAAGAAATAATAAATAATAACGTAGATAAGTATTTACTTACTCATGTATATCAAATGGTCGGAAACCTCTGGTAAAATATTGAGGCCCTTCTTTTCTGAAAATTTAAAGAAAATATTTGAAACATTTGAATGAAATTCTTGACAAAACTGAAACAAAGACATTTATGTTAAGTAAGCTCAAACGTATATATAGATATACATACACGTATTCAAATTGACCTTGGATATTTTATTTCGCAATTTTATTTATACTGGTGTCTTTAACGTATCTGATATTCGGCTTGATGGTTAATCCAGCGAAAACACAGACCATCATCATAGGTAGCCATTGGTACATTGCTCGGATTAAGCATGATTTGTTACCCCAGATAATCTTTGATGGAACTCCTATTCCCTACAGCCGTAAAGTTAAAAACCTGGGCGTAATGTTTGATGACTCTCTTTTGTGGAATCACCAGGTATCAGAGGTAAGTAGGAAGGTGTTTGCCGCGTACGGGTCTCTTAAGCGTCTCAAAAATCTATTGCCGACCAAAACCAAAATCAGTTTGGCACATTCGCTTCTCCTTCCTATACTGGATTATGCAGACGTTTGTTATCCTGATTTATCAGTTCAACTATTAAACAAGCTCGAACGTCTGCAGAATCTCTGTATTAGATTTATATTTGGCCTGCGGAAGTATGACCACGTCTCTTCTTATAGGTCCCAACTTCAATGGCTGCCTATTGCCCGTAGAAGGGACTGCCACATTCTATCCCTCCTTTACTCTATTCTTTCCCACCCTTACACCCCTCCGTATCTTAAAGATCGCTTTATTTTTCATTCTGCAACCTTGGTCCGCAATTTGCGTGCCAGTTCTAAATTAACGCTTGACCTGCCGTCTCACAAGACTGACTTCTATGCGAGGTCTTTCACAGTTCGAGCAATCAAGCTGTGGAATTCCTTGCCTGAGGACATTCGTCGTGCACCGTCTCTTGAGACTTAAGAGCCGAATTAAAAAACATTACTTGGAACAAAAATCTCTTGTGATCTTTACTTTCTTTCACTTTTATTCCTGTGCTGTAGGTACTGTATCTGTCATTCCTTTCATATAATTCTGATTGTTTGTTTTATCCTATCTTCCATTAGTTAGTTTATGTATTAGTTTATTATATACTATCTATTAGATTATTCTTTAATTATTTATGTAGTAGTGTGTACTTAGTATATGTACTATTTTGTAGTTATTTAGAATAACGATTTTACTTGTTTTGCACTAGCCCGCTGACCGTTACGCATTGTTCTTTCATCCAAAGGTTGCCTGGAAGAAATTGCTACCTAAGCAATAAGGCCGCCCATGTTGTGCTTGTTTTTTTCTGTTATCTGTTGTTGTATGTTTTTTAACGTACAATAAAGTATTTTTTTCTTTATAATTTTATAATTTATTTCTAAGTTATAACTATTTTTCTTTTTATCTTGGTCTTGTTAATTTTGAGATTTCTGAGAATTAAAGACGTCTTTGTTTAGATAAACAATAAACTAATTTAAAAAGACGCTTGTGCATCTTCACATCACACTTAGTTTCCGCGGTAAAATTATGCCCATCATATGAGCAAAAATTTCATTCATAATGACGTCGCTCGCTACATGTCATAGTGACATTGTAGTATGCTCGTGCTTTTGATTTTGTACCCTTTTAATGATGATGAGGTCAATTTTTAATGAATAGCATTTGGACGACGCATTTGGTGTTGCGGTTGAGACGTCGACTGCAACACCAAGGGTTCCGGGTTCGATCCAAACAGTACAAACATTTGTGTGCATGAACATGTCTGTTTGTAATGGTCTGAGTGTTTTCTATGTATAATATGTATGTATTTACAAATAAAAATATATGAGTATGTTTATCCGTTGTTTAGTACCGATAATACAGGCTTCACGCTTATCTTGGGGCTAGATGGCGCTGTGAATGTCAGTGGATTATTTATTTAAAAAACATGTGTTGAGCGATTCGGACATTTTCTTCATTTCTTTTGACCCAGACCATTACAAACAGACATGTTAATGCACACAAATGTTTGTACTGCCCGGGGATCGAACCCGGAACCCTTGGTGTTGCGGCCACCTCTAACCGCAACACCAAATGGGTCGTCATTATTTCGTATATAGACGTCGTTATTGTTACTTTAGATAGATTTTTTTATTGTGTAATAGATTTTTTAAGAATAACGTGACATATTACATAAAATCTGAAAAATCATCAAATATTTACACGCTATAGATAAAATGAAATGTTAGGCTCATCTAAATATATATCTAGTAATCATCATCATCAGCTCATAATCATCACCGAGGGGCACAAGCCTACCCGTATAGGGTATTAGATTAGCCTTATCGTCCACGAGGCCCAGAGCGGGTTGACACTTCACGCACAACCTTTGAATCTCTTCGCAGGCGTGTGTAGGTTTCCTCACGATGTTGTCCTTCACTGTAAGAGCGTCGATAACGTACATAAGCTTTTTGAAATTCGAAAACACATTGGCGGGATTTGAACCTCGCCCTCTCGGTAGGAGGGCGACAGTCCGACCAAGTCACCGACACAAATACCAAGTAAATAAATCATATTATTATTATTATTATTATGTATTTCGAATTTTCGAAAATATATGTACGTTATCCGACGCTCTTACGGTGAAGGAAACATCGTGAGGAAACCTTCATGCACGCCTGCGAAGAGATTCGAAGGTTGTTGTGAAGTCGTCCAATCCGCAATGGGCCCGCGTGACGACTAAGGCCTAATCACCCTATACGGGTAGGCTCGTGCCCCTCGGTGGACGTTAATGAGCTGATATGATGAAATCATATATTATAAACACTGCATATGCCATGACAAGAGTAACTCTTACCATAAGGTTACGATTTAGTTGTTCTTCATTAAAATACCATAACAAGAAGGTATTAAATACTTACTAAGGAGCGGCCTGATGATAATCTGTAAGTCCTTGCCCAAAGATGTAGGAATAGGTCTGGAATCCTGAAAATATCATTAATTTTTAATTTATTTTCTCTTTGATACAATTTTCATGTAACCATGAGTATACTCAGTATCGAGTCTACCACATAGTGGAATACCACACCAGAAATCCACTGGGTATGTGATTGTAGTAGAGTGCATTGCTTTAGTCTTCAAAACGTAGAGTGAATTGCTTTAGTTTTTGGCGCCAGGGCCTAGTTCATTGTTAAGCAGGAGAGATGAGGGTAAGTTATAAATGTCTTGGGTCGCGAATGTCGTGTACTAGGAGCCCATAAATCATCAACCCATAAATCATTCATGTAACCATGAGTATAGGGCGATAGGCCGCAGTACTAAATTGATTCTCGAAAAATACTCTATCAATTCCGTACTATTCCGTAAGTCTGACCCAAGCGACTGTTTCCTTTGAAAGCTCACGATCAACTCCTGTAGAAGCGTGCGCCATCTTTTTAGGAGAATAGTTCCGTGTGACGTCACATCCTTTAATCACCAGTGTTGCTATTATGATCGATTTGTGTTTTTTTGATTGATTTTTTGTTATATAAAAAAATACGATCAATAAAATAAATCACGACACAATTCTGTAATATATATCTATATGCTTTTGTTTATATATAAATATATATGTATGTATGTGTTAATATATTACACGTGTATATAATTTATATTTGTGTATATTTTTTGAATTAATTTGTGTTAACTTCCTTGTGCACTACCTTGTTACCTATAATTGGTCCTTACCCAAAGGTTGCTTGGAAAGATCGCTTGTAGCAATAAAGCCGTCGATGCACAATTTGTTTATTTATGTATGTTACTGTTTTTTTTTCTGAGTACTTTTGTTATATCCATTTGAATTTATCAATCGAAATATGTCTGTTCGTTGATCTACCTACGAAGTCAAAATATACTTACATCATTACACTGCCTTCGTCGCCACTGTTTTGATTGCTATCATTATCATTGTTATTATCTCCCTCGTTCTTGACGTCACCTCCAGAATTGTCACCGTCGTCGCCATAGTCGTCGGTGTCACTGGCCAGATTGCCCCACAAATCACCACCATCGTCTTCTTCTTCACTTGTACTTGAATCTTCTGTATCATCGGAATTGGTATTGTCATCAATGGTGGCCACAATCACTTTCTTACTGATAGCTGCAAAAGGTAGTCAATTATCAGCATTAATGATAAAGCTTTGTCGGTGGCTCAGTGGTGTGGACTGTCCCCTTCCTACCGGGAGGGCTGAGGTTCAAATCCCGACACGTACCAATGTATTTTCGAATTTTCGAAAATATATGTACGTTATCCGACGCTCTTACGGTGAAGGAAAACATCGTGAGGAAACCTTCATGCACGCCTGCGAAGAGATTCGAAGGTTGTATGTGAAGTCGTCCAATCCGCACTGGACCCGCGTGGACGACTAAGGCCTAATCATCCTATACGGGTAGGCTCGTGCCCCTCGGTGGGGACGTTTAATGAGCTGATGATGATGAATGATAAAGCTTTTGGGTGTAACACTTCCGCTGTTAGTAATTTTTTCTCGACATAATTTTTATAGAACGTTTATAACGTATGAAGTAAGCTACGCTCCGGGTTCCTAAAGGGATAATAAAAAAATCTAAATATTACAATAGAGTATATATAAACTAAGCTTTATTTTGAAAGAGAGTATGGATCGTTTTGTCCAAAATGCGAAAGATTACAAACGATGATGTTATCCGTGTGCAAACTAAAGTTACCGACACATACATAGGAAAGTTAAAGTGGCAGTAGGCCGGTCACGTATGACGTAGAACCTCACAGCTCAGATGCTAAAAACGAAAGAATTATCGTGTGTCTTGAATATGAAATGAAAGAATATTTATTGACCTTTTTATAAAAAAATACAATGGAATAAGACTCTTTAAAACTAATACAGATAATGTTAAGGATAATAATAATATAGGAACTTATAATTAAAAGGTCAAAAGGTCCCATCTCAGCTTGTGTTGGAGCGGCGCCCATGGCAAGCGTCGCAACAACGCTGATTTTTCAGACGGACCATCAGTTCCTGACAGGTTAATTAGTTCCCCATCCTCAGTGGCGTGCCAGAGATTATGAGAAGGGTATGCAAAGTGAGTGACACTGATCGTAATAACAATAAAAATAAAAAAAAGGAGAGAATAAAGAGTGCTGTTGATGACAGCAGATCGCCTATGGTTTCAAATCTGTACAGGAAAATGGGCGAATAAGTGGTAATCATTGAATATGTTGTTGATTTTATGGGTTGTCTGAACGCACAGGGTATGCACTGTTTATTTGCATGCATGCAATGCATCCTAAAAACGTCCACAGCGACCATTCCTGGATTAGTTTGATGTCTCGTCTACAATCAGTGAAAGTGTCAAGGATACAGTGTCAAGTATACTTACACGGGCATCCAGCTTGAACCAGGTATTTGTCGCATGCACTAATTGCATGATCAGTAAAACCGGTACCCACTGAAAAATAAGGTGTTAAAAAATAAAATTAGTTATTTCGGGCTGCGTGGACCCATATTGCTATATATAGACAATCAAAAATGAGAGATAAAGAAACAACTTAATAAAATGCAAAAATAATTCAAATATATACATATTTACAAAAAGCCTAGAAACATAAATAAATAAAAAAAGATATTTTATTCATAGGGAATACTCCCTAAGAATAAAATATCTGGTTGAGGTCGCCATCATGTGGAAAGGTGAAAAAATAAAATAAAAATAAAATAAAATGCATAAAAAATTACTCGAAATTCTAATATTACTTACAACAAGAAAAGAAGAATAAAGTATTTCATTAATTATAAATAATATCCACTGACATTCAGACAGCGCCATCTAGCCCCATATTTAGCGAGGAGTTGTAGTTACAATACTAAATAACTGATAAACATACTTATATACATTTTTGTTTGTAAATACATACATATTATACATAGAAAAACGCAGACCGTTACAAATAGACATGTTCATGCACACAAATGTTTGTAATGTCCGAGAATCGAACCCGGAACCCTTGGTGTAGAAGCCAATGTTTCGATCATTATACCACATCTTCTTCTCTTTTCAACCTATCACAGTCCACTGTGGACATAGGTCTCCCCATTTTGACCGAGATATCCGGTCCTCCGCTTTCCTAATACAGCCTCCATCAGCGACCGCTCGCAAGTCGTCGGTCCATCGGCCAATTATACCACATATAAAAAAGGCCAAGTGCGAGTCGGACTCGCGCACCGAGGGTTCCGTACAAACCTGCAAGGTTTACAAAGTTCGTTCATTACGACAATCGAGTCATAACTATGGTATAACTTTATAGCTCTACGCGTTCATGAGGAAAAAGTAATAAGTTTATATTTATTAAAAAATAATATATATTTTGTAATGTAACTAAAAATTTAAGGTTTTCGGAATTTTTCCTTTATGTGTGCTATAAAACGTTGCTTATGCCAAATTTCAAGATTCTAGGTCGATTGGAAGTACCCTTTAGGTTTTGATTCCCTTGCGAGTAATTGCGAGTTTCAAAATATGCAGCTTAAATTGCTGTTTCTTTTAATTGCGTTGACATAGAAGTTTGATTTTGTTACAGCTTAAAGGTATTATAGACCTGAGTATTTGGTATGAATTTCAATTTAATACCTCTACGCGTTTATGAGGAAATGGGTAGTAAGTTTAAAATTATTAAAAAAATATATATTATGTGATGTAACTAAAAAATTATGGTTTTCGTAATTTTTCCTTTATCTATGCTATAAGACGTTGCTTCGTACCAAATTTCAAGATTCTGAGTTCACGGGAAGCACCCTGTAGGTTTTGATTCCCTTGCAAGTGTCGAAAATTTGCGGCATAGACGGCTGTATCTTTTGATTGCGTTGGCTTAGAAGTTTGATTTTTTCACAGCTTTAAGGGACAGTAGACTTGAGTAATTGATATAAATTTCAGCTTCATACCTCCACGCGTTCCTGAGAAAAAGGGTCTTGACAGACGGACGGACGGACGGACAGACGGACAACAAAGTGATCCTATAAGGGTTCCGTTTTTTTCCTTTTGAGGTACGGAACCCTAAAAAATGCTAAAATAATAAGATTTAGGAGTTAGAAACTCCGAAGCCACAAGATTAATGTTGACGAAGTTACTAAACGAGCACTCCTTTGGAAATAAAGTCATAAATATAAATATAAACGTTAAAAACACTTTTTTTATACTTACAATCCTTAGAGTAGATATTGCCGACGATTCCAACGAGAGAGAATACTGTAAATCGAAATAATAAGAATTAGTAGTAAGATACTCTGATAAAGGAGCGTCGGCGGCTCAGTGGTGTGGACTGTCACCTTCCTACCGGGAGGGCTGAGGTTCAAATCCCGACACGTACCAATGTATTTTCGAATTTTCGAAAATATATGTACGTTATCCAAGTCATACGGTGAGGAAAACATCGTGAGGAACCTTCATGCACGCCTGCGAAGAGATTCGAAGGTTGTGTGTGAAGTCGTCCAATCCGCACTGGCCCGCGTGGACGACTAAGGCCTAATCACCCTATACGGTAGGCTCGTGCCCCTCGGTGGGGACGTTTAATGAGTGATGATGATGACTGATTGAATTTTGAATCATTAGTATCCTTTTGATTGTACTCATAATAAATAAATAAATGAAGCTCACGCCTTGGTCCGCGAGGGGTAGGCAGAGATGATGGAACGCCACTTTGCGCGCTCCTGACATACTTCCCTAGCTTCATTCACAATTATCAATCTTTTCATACAAGCTCTTTTATTCTTTTTACTTGGGACCCCAGCCTTCTTAAGGACTTGTCCAATTTGGTCAGGTAAGTCCTTCTGGTCGTTCCCTGCCGTATATCCTTCCACATTCGCACAATGAACGCTTTGCTATTCTCCTTACACTCATGCGCTCCAAGTGTCCATACCATCCTGACATACCTCTTTCTACTTTTGACACTACATCTACTTTCAGAACACACTTTTCAGCATTCCTAATCCTGTCACACAATTTCACATATATATTACTAAAAAATAATCGCGTGACTTAAATTCAATATGGCGGACGTCCAAGATGGCGGACAGGCTGTTTTAAATACACCCCGATGACATGGGTATCAAATGAAAGGCTTTGCTGACATTAAATTTGTAAGTAATAAATTAAGTTTGAATAATAAGAAGAATATACCGTATAAAATAATAATAAAATTAAGGCGTGTTTTTTTAGTTTTTTAAATTAAACTTTAAATGTACCAGTACACTCGCACTATAAAGCTCTAATGATACTCATATGTTAAAATACATCGATGTGTTAAGGCTTCAGCAGGGAACATATGAATCTACATATTGTTAGACGGAAATGAAACGACAAACGCTACCATCCCTAATCAATTGAAGAGTGATGTCACGTCACTAATATCTCTCTTGACATTAGCATTGTACGCGGGAAACGTCATATTGTAACACTAAGATTTAATCTATCAATAAATATTGTTTAAACTTAAAGAATCATTTAATATATATAACACGCTTGAAAAACATAAGCCTCCTTCGGCAGTCGGGTAATGATTTATTAAGAATAAGTAATTAGTGATGTTTAAGATTCTAAGTTAAATAACCGTAACAATTTAAAACTGAAACAAGTTGTTAAGAAGCAAAATTTGTTCAGTGCAACAAATTCATTAATAGTAAATACAAAACCACAGTAGTAAAAGAAGACATCGAAAAGGCATTCGATCAGCAATATTAGTAATATTACGCTATATCTGCGTAATATTACTAATATTGCTGATCGAATTAAAAAAAATCAAGTCACAAAATACTCGTAGATCGCGATGCCCTTACTAACTCAATATTCTGCGAAGTTGAAGTCAGGAAAATTTTAAAGAAACATTTCAGTAGCATTTAAACGATAACGAATTAAGTACTTACTTTTGCTGAAGATAAAAGTCAAGTCGCTCTTGCGGATGTCGTCGCGCCCTGTAATTGAAAAAGTTAGGATTTATTGACTTAACATTAATAGAGCTGTACCGTATATTACTTAAACGAATTAAACCTTTAACGTGTTTACAAAAGGTGCGAGATAAATAATTATTAATATTGCAAATTGCATTATTGTAAATCAAACACAAACATGTTAAAATCATGGACGTATAGCAAAATACATTATATAAGTCGTAGTTGTATTAGTATTTTTATAAGTCTATGGTTAAATATAATTATTTTACCAAAAGAAATCTGTTATGCGAGATAAAGAGGTAAGACTGAATCAAAAGCGTTCTATACATATTTCTCCCCTAATGGAACTTGAATAACTTAGAAACCAAATCCACAAATCACGTACTTTCTGTCAACCGAGCAATTTCCAAAATTATCTGCAATACAGCCCTGTTGAGTTTGGATAGACGATTTAGTCCTGAAAAGAATTATAATAAATTTAAATATAAAAATTAATTGATTTAATTAAAACTTAATTATTAAAAAATATTTAAGAGTTGTATCATTATTCGAAAGCCCCTAAAATTCAATAAAAATGATGTTACATGATCATCTTACTTTTATCCATTGCTAAAAAAGGTCTCTCCAATTTAATGGCATGTCATTTAACTTTGTTTTTCAATTCTATTTACATTTGTATTTTTAAAATATACACGAGGCTTGGGTAGTAAGCAGTATTTTATTGGCACAAAACAAAATATTTCTTTCTCCCTTAATAAGGGAAAGTCAACCTCGGTTTAAAATAAAGAGATTGACTGATTCATAAATTGATTGGTAAAGATCAAACAAATAATTTATTATAAATATTTTTTTTATTTTTTATTTTATTTACAAACTAGTCGCAGAAAAATGCCATCAAGACAAAAAAAGCAAGAAAAACAAAGTATCATTGTCTTCATTAATCCATGAAAACTCGTAAAAAACTAACCTCTTCCTCGCGAAAGCTTGTTAATAATCGCCTCCACTTGGGATACGGCATTGTTACACTTGAACCTCCTATACAACCCGCTGACGCTGTTTATCCCATCCGCGGATATTCCAACATAATCGCTATAAATACTACTGCTGCAGAATCCGCTTAGATTTCCTGGAAGAAAGTCAAAGCCGGTCAGAATCTGTTTACTTCATCACATCAGCTCATTAAACGTCCCCACCGAGGGGCACAAGTCTACCCGTGTAGGGTGATTAAGCCTTAGTCGTCCACGCGGGCCCAGTGCGGGTTGGACGACTTCACGCACAACCTTTGAATCTCTTCGCAGGCGTGCGCAGGTTACCTCACGATGTTTTCCTTCACCGTAAGAGCGTCGGATAACGTACATATGTTTTTCAAAAATTTGAAAACACATTGGTACGTGGCGGGATTTGAACTCGGCCCTCCCGGCAAGACAGTCCACACCATTGAGCCACCGACGCTCTATTTATTTATGAACGCTAAAACACGTATATTTATAATAATAATAATTTATTTTTATTACAAGATAACAATGATCCATGCGGATATTTTTATAAAGTAATAAAGATTCAATTAATGTATTTCTCGGGACGATATCTGGCACTGTATACTTAGACAATTCAGCGTCGAATATTATTAAGTTTTAAAAAAGCAGGTGTGCATGTTATATAATGCATAATTAATTAATTTCAATTAATCTTGTGAACATTTTCAATTAAAAGAAATAAAAGAAGCTTTTATTAATCTATAATATAAAAATGAAACGCAAAATGTGTTGGTAAGCGCATAACTCAACAACGCCTGGACCAATTTGGTCAATTCTTTTTTTAAAATGTTCGTTGAAGTCCAAGGATGGTTTTACGGCGAGAAAAAGTCGAATAATTGCCGGGAAAACCCTAAAAACAGCCCTTTTCTTTTTCACATACAAACGTTTTCTAACTAAAACGTAGAATCAATTTGAGCTTTATTGCTATTATTATATAAAGTTCATTAAAATTACTTACTTTTAAATGCGTATAGTGTTTTATTTAATTATTTTTAATTCACACCGAATTATTACCAGGGTGACGGTTCTGTTCAGGATAATTTTTGCAAAGAATATAAAAAGGTACGAACAAAACACTGCCACATTACATTTTTTCTGACAGGACGAAGTCTGTAGGGTCAGCTAGTATGTTTATAATTATTGCTATTCAATGTTTATTAGTTAGGCCACCATAAGGTCCTAGAATAGATCCTTGTGCTATCTACCATATTATATTATTTATATATTACAATATTGATTTAATACTGCAATATTTTTTATGGAACAATATCAATTTTGTTTTTAAGTAAATCGATGCATATTGGAACATGAATATTGAAGTATATTTCATTAATGAAATTAACGGAAAACTTGCAATATTTTCACTATTTTTAATTACAATAGGCAGTTGCATATACAAGATTTGAGTATTATTGAATAAAAGCGAGTTAAAAATTAAAACTAAATACTTACCAAGCAGCCCACGAAGACAAATTATTTGCCTGATCAAAACGAAGATCACTGAAAAAAGTATAAAATACAATATTAGTACATTGTCATAAGTAAATTGTACTTTAAAAGACATTTAACTTATGTGTCAATCCCGCAGTCAGTGTCCATGTCTCAGCTGCGTATGTTAGTACGGGTAGGAATTTGCCCAAAGACTTTCGTCCGTAAGAAAAAGTATTTAAATTAGCCAACTTGAACATTATTAGTGTTGGTTAATAAAGGAAACAATTATAATAAATAGAAAACAAAGCGTTTTTAAATCAACAGTAAATAGTATTTTTATAGGCGTCTTGGAATAGATATGAAAAATTTTAAATTAAATAATGAAAAACAATTTTTTTTTTTTTTCGAACTGACTACTGCTGTTGGCCGCAGATGGCCTTTACAGCTTCACCGGACAAGTGGCGAGCGCAGATGGCTCTCAGCCTTAATATTTACACAACGAGCCTAAGGGCGTCCCCGAACGGGACTCGAACCTCGGCTTAGGGCGTTGGGGGGGGGGTGCTTGGTAGCCTAACATATGTTTGGGGAGAAAAGCGGCCCGGCACATGCCGGTTACGCGAATAGGGACTGTGCGAACCTACAGGGACACGCGACGATGGCCCCCGCCGGCGGGGACGGAATCTCGGTTGTCGGTTTGTAGAGTGTAATTTTAGTGATTTAGCTATTTCGGCCGCCGATGCGGCAGCGACCGTGATGGGAAAAAAAACAACAAGTTTCACTTACTTCGAATGAGGAGGTCACCCACTGAAAAATCAATTAAAATTAAATCAATACATCTATACAAGATAATAAAATTTGAGTGTGTTTTTGTAATATTGAAATAAATTTTTTTTTCTTCATGCATATGAAAATATATACGGTACATAAAATTCATGTTTTTAAGTAGACTTATACTTACATTCAGAATGTATTTTATTGAGAAGCGATCCACTGCCAAATGTTACTGAAACACAAAAAACACATTATTATTTGACGACACAGCTAAGAAAAGCTAGAATTATCGACAGTGAACTATTTAAAATCACAAATCTGCCCATCACACTTACCTTTCACACACACTATCCACACACACACACACACACACACACACACACACACAACGCACAAACACACNAAGTGATACGCCTGACCATGACAAAGCGGCATTGAAAGAGACCAACTACTGATAAAAGTTATTTATCTCTATCAATGCCGCACTGCGTCCGTCACCCGAGATAACAGATATCTCTCAACAGATGTCTCTTATACTCGGTAATTTCATTTTTTTATGAAAGCAGTTCAAATCATTTATTACTGTGTTTTTAGAAAAAACTTTTTTATTATATTATTGTACCTATAAATAAATGTACCATTTATTTGAATGTGAATTAAAAAATGCGTCGTCATATAAACCGCGACTAAGCGGTCCGTGCGAACCGGGTCACCGAGGGCCCTGACTCACGGGCGCATTCCCTCCGTCTGGGAGAAAGCCTGCGCAGACTCTATGCATTATATGTATGTTCGGTTCTGACATCGGATATGGACTGGCACGATCGACGTGTCGACTTAGATTTATATATTGCGCATTAGGGTAGGTACTTAATGTGTTTTGGTTATATAATAAAATTTGGTGATAAAAAATATTATGGTGATACGAATTACCTCAGTATAAGAGACCTCACATCTGTCGTCTCGAAGGATAATATTGACTACCTTCTGTTATTTATTTTCTCCAACACTGCAACAGTCATGGTCAGGCGTATCACTTACCACCAGGTCTTTGAACTGACCGTTTGGCTTACTTATGACATAAAAAAATAGTGACATAATTTAATATATTTTAGTTTTTTTTGTATTGTATTGTAATTTGAAAGGGAATTGTCATTTTATTAAAATATTTCTTGAATTGTACTAGATTCAGGTAGATGTATTTTTTTTTTATTAATAAAATTACATCTACAGACTCATGGTCCGTACTCTTTTTAGTTTAAGATTATTTTGTAATTTAATTATTATAATATTATGTTAGTGCTCCACGCATGGGGCAAAAGAATTGGTTAAAGGGGAATGGGATAACAGAATTAAATAACTAAATATTTACATTAGGTAAAGTAGGGGGGTGAATAATATAGAATAAAGGGAATAAATAACATCATAAATACTCTCTCTTTTTATATTTATATAATAATAGTAGCAATAACTCTTACATTATTTAAGTCTTACTCTTCATTATTACAATCAGAAGTTAAAAGTAAACATTTAGCGATGTCCATGTGGCCACCACGATGCACTTCTTTAAGTGCAGATGTTGAGGTGGATGGACCAGGGAGGGGCCTCTTTTTGGCTTTGTCTCTCCGATGCAATGAGTTTGTTTAGGATAGCATGACCCCTCTTTATAATATTTAGGTAGATGTATGTTAAATACTAGTTGATTGAAAAGCGTTTGTTAAACACGTTATACTAACGTGATACGCTCAAATAATTGTGGTACTTATCATATTCATGACTTTGACACCAAAAATAAGACACTTAACATTTAGCGACACAATTTAGCACCGATTATTGTAAATAGTGCAATTATAATAATCTCTTCTCAAATAAGAAGTAAAATTCGCAATTTGATCTCTAAAACATTATCCGTCGCTACTTACTGCGGCCATCTTGCCGGCTGTTAAATCTATGCCGCAAGTCTAAAATAAAATTGCTCAATATTTTTTTTACGATTTCCTCTCTTCATCCACGTCCAAGGAGTTTTTCTCTAAAATTGGTCCATTTACGGCGAACAATAATTCATCTACGTACCGCCATTGATCCACCATTGTACGCGCGCACCGTCCCATTGATCGCGAAACTAGTTTACCTTTTGTAGAAAGCGCAATTTTCACCGGTGCATGCAATGCGTCGCACTGAGGCACTGTGTCCATAAATCAGGTCCCCAATTCCGATAAGTTTGAAATCCTTTTCGGTTGGTTATTGTTTCTCAATTTGATTTGTTTTATGGCCGATATTTTTCTTGTTATTTGTAACAAAAAACAATTACATAAAGGCGTACTACTAATGTATTTCAACAAAAACCAACCTCATTGTTCACGAATTAATAATTTTTAATTGGTAACACCATTAGACAATTCATTCTACAGTTACCATTTTAAAGCATAAACATAAAAGTTGTACCGGTGTACCCAATTATCAGTTGTTTTGTAAAGTCTCGTAAATGTAAATTAGTGGGATTGAAGCCTTATACATTTGTGTCCATAAATCAGAAGTTTGCCTTTTCACACAAGCGCAGGTGTCCATGGCGCGCCGACGCCGCGAGACTCCCATTGTCGCTAGCGTCCCATTCACCTGCGATTTGTCCATCCCTTTATTAGCCGCCGATGGAGACCGCCTCGCATCCTGTACGCACTATCTCGAATAGTCGTATAATCTTATTGCGCTCCTTGACACCGCCCGGCACCAAAATTGGAATCTATCGCCTGCACCTTAAGCGTTAAAATCGTGCGGCCATCAGGCCGGATGGGAAGCCGAGATGCTGTAATTTGGCCGTACAATACCGTGCAATAATAATTCGCCGTTCGTAATTGCGACGACATCCGTTGAACAAGATGTACGGGCACATACATGTGCACTCCGTGTGAAAGTTCGAAAGGCAGGCATGCCGGGTACATTGGGCACACGTTACCGCATCGCCGCCTTATCGGAACCGTTTTGTTTTTTTTGTTTTTTGTTTGATACTGTCGACACAATGAGATGACTAGGGATTTTATTGCTTTTCAATTGACACGACTTTTGTGTGTTTGTGTTTTTTTTTAAGGATTACGCGGGCGGTTCGCACTAATTTTGTGGGAAGTCGCCTTCTTTGTGGCGAGAGCGCCCTGCGGCGACACATGGCGGTGACCATTATCGCTATTGTGCGGATGTGTTTTTTTTTCCGAAACGGAAATCCCATTGTTACGGTTATCGTGTGGCACTGTCAAACGTGATTTGTGTTCGTGTTTGACAATTCGCATTAGATAACCGATTCCCACAAATGGTTTATGACCGTGTCCGGTTTTGGGTTAGATTAAATTTCCGGGTCCTTAACGAAACTTAACGAACGCAGGTATGAGTTTTTTGATGCTTCAGTCGAAAAAAATAATTCAATGGATCTCATTTAATCTGATAATATCTGTTTCCGATCCTCCATCCTAAAAGGTTTACTTACATGTGTTTAACTTTGTCGTAATATCAATTCAAAGAGGGTTTGTTAAGGTAGCGTTAGTGGGCGTGGGATCACCGATCGGGTTAAAAAACCGGATATCTCAAGTATATTGTATCATTTTGAGATTTGAATTGTTAAAGGTTTAACCTTCCATAATCAGATTGAATTAAATTAAGTCAGAGACGATAAAATGCATAAAATTGCTTTGAAGTATCACAGTTCGAATGATCTTGAAGGATAAGTTGCAGTGCTTAATAATACTTAGTACTGTATTGATAGTACACGAATGATTCAAATAAAATCATTCGGTTCAGTCAGTATCTTCAGTGAGATTTTAATAGTTTTGTTCCATTGTTTCATCTCAAAATGCGTCCCGGATGACTCACTCGGTTTGTGATCGCCTGATGATCGTCATCGGAAGAAGTTTTAAGTTGACAACTTTTTCAATAACTTTATATTGAAGAAGGTCAAAAAACCTCACATTGCCTATACCTATATACATCAGTACCTAAGTTCAGAGAAGCTATGTCTGCGAGATGAAAGATTCAATCACGATCCGAAGCGCTTCCGAGAAGTCCGCCTTGTTTTTTTTTCGTAGCAAAGTTCAATAGTTTTTGGGGCCCCACAGAAATTGGCCTTCATTCTCTATTCTATGTTCGTCTGTGTTTTTGTGTTCCATTATAATTTTACAAGCTGTAATATATTTGCTAAAATATTGTATTCTTGCGTTTCATAATTACCTAGTCAAAGGTTTACGAAATGACTTATGAACCTAAAATAAAGAAAAAAATTAAGTAAATAGTGAAAGTATCACTACAATGAATTTTAGGATTAATTTTAGGATTACTTTATCAATGTCTAGCATTATTATGTCTGGTTTTCTAGCAATGAGGTCTATCCAGTAGTGCATTATGTCTTGCTATCTATATATCAAATTTGCACGAAAAAAGTAGCAAGGCGAGCTAAATGTATTGTGTATACGGAACACTTGCCAGAGCCTAATCTACCGAGAAGGACTATTGGGGCCATTCAGGCTTATACAGACTTGTAGTCACTTCGACCTAAAAGATCAAACGGAGAGAGGGCATTAACGGGGTATTTTCAAATCAAGATCAAAAAGGTTTTATCTGGGTAAGCGTGCTTCAACTCAGGTTCCGTCTTTATATAATCATCATCTGATTGATTGTTGTCTGAAACGATCCTATACTTAGCTGATAAAAAGAATCTCAGAATGTATGAGAATCTACTACACATAACTGTAAATACTTCAATATATTTAGCTACTGTAGTGTAATATTTCATCAATAAAACAGAATCGCTTCAGTTTTACAACTTTTAACTGATCTTGAAATGATATTTTGCGCAACACTGCCATGTGTAACAAATGTCAGTGTTTCATAACAGAACGAGCAGTGTTTAAAAAAACTGTCTGATGGACTTTTATTAAAATGCGAATAACATCGTAACGCAGCTGATTTATTGTGTACAGCGCACAGAGTCGGTTATTATCAATTCCTTGTAGATGCCGGTCAAAGGTAGCCTGTTGGACTGGTCTCGGCGCTTTTATCCCTTCACGATACCGACATCTTTTACATTTCCTTTGCTTTATGGGATGTTTTCATATGCATGTCTATGTATTTGATAGATGTCGGCAACGCTTTAACGTTGGCCCATTGTTGTTGTCTATACCTTTCAATGAAATCTATATTGGGTCAACAGTCATTGACCTCAGAGAATGAAGCGTCACATAGTAGGGTAGGTTAGTGTTTTTTTTTTGCATTTCCTTCAAAACCAGTATTTCAAGTATAACGTGTGTTGTTACCAACCGAAAAAATGCTCACAAACAATCCGAAGACAGTGGGTGGCTCAAAATGCGAAGTGTGCCCATTGACCATAAACTTAATGCATTGTCGACCATTATCATTATCAATTAAACTGTCATCAAATTAATTTTATTATTCTCAGGATCCTTGGCGTTTAATCGTCAGTGCGCTCTTGGCCGCATTTTTTACCCCGGCCACCAATCGCTCGGCAGTCGTGAGATGGGTTTTTTTACACCGGACCCGTTACTGGCCTGTACCTTACACTCAATCAGATCGCCATAAAAACTAATAGCACCTCTTACATGTAGTTCGCAGTTGGCAACGATCACCGACAGCTTACTCCTGGGCCTCAATTCCTCTTAATTACTTGATATTACGACACTTACACGGTGAATTTCGGTAAAACTTTTATGCAAATGGTTTAATGGTAATACTAAAGCTATGTCTAATGGTATTATCAATTAGTACCTACCAAAAAACGGAACGAATGAGTGCAAAATTTTAATATTAAGATATTTTTTTAAGAAAGTTAAAAAGCTTTAAAAAGTAACATTTTTTTTCTATAGTTACTTACTGCCAATTACAAAACCTCCACATTATGTTATCATACTGCTTACACTATTATATTTAAATACTACATTTACTAGTAAACTCTAAACAGTACTCAGCCTCCAGAAAAGTACAAACAAAAACACAGATTATTTCACCGCTAGGCATGTCACAACTGTATCTCATGCAACCAATAAAAAAAATATTATTAAGACACAGTAACGACCCAATTAGCGCATTTTAAAATTATCGGAATTGGTGCCCTGATTGGGATCCCTCATTTGCACACTTTTCAATATAGTGTGTGTGTGTGTGTATAACAGCTAAGTGGGTGTTTTTATAAAGGGGGAGATTTACGGCGTTTTTTGGAGACCACCTCGCAGATGACAGTGGCATGATTTAGGGTTGCGGAGATCGCATATGTTCGGTTGGATGCAATGAAAAACAATGACGACTCGACCGAGTTTAGACACTTCATTTATCTTAATATGTGTTTGAGCTTCTTTCCGGAGGATCGGTTTTTAATTTAGTCAAAATGACAAATTTGTAATGGGTTTTAAGATGTTTTATGAATATATTTTGTGTAATTATTATATTTTCCGATTACACTTATGAACAAATCATTCACACGCTTGCGTAAATCTTCGAATGTCTGTGGTGCTAAAATATCCTTATTTTAAAAGCCGGCAAATGAATTTAAAGTTAAAACTGAAGTTAAGATATCATTGAAATGTTTACAACGGCAAAACGACTCAACAGTACGCATTCGACTTTCATTTAACAGAATTTTAACGGAGTTTCAGTGATATTTGTGGACGGTAATGGATATCACAAGGTCGTAATGCGAAGTAATAAACTTTTTACACATCTTGCGTGGTTTTAAAATTTTCAAAACTTGTATGCGCAACGGAAACTTTTCACAAGTGTGACGACGTCGTTATTTTTAGTGGCTGATGACACTTAATTAATGACTATCGATTGAAATAAAGATTGTTTCTTTTATGATGAAAGTGGTCGTTCAGCTTTATAGAGATCTTACGGCTTTGACATTAGAGTAAAATAAAAACAAACTTTTAAAGTTAAAACAAAGTAAACTGTTGACAACAGTCATAAAGTTTGGGTTTGTCGAGGATGAGGACTGGTTTTATATTTAACATTTAGATCATTAAGACCGCCATAAATTGTGAAATGTGCGACACGAAAGTTTCTCTTTAATAAATGCATATACAAACAAAACCGCATCGCCTCATAAAACATTTCACGATCGCTTACCGCTCAACTGGCGTTATCAGAATAGTAATCTGCTAAGTATTTTATGATTAATACTGTCAGTGAGTATATCGGAGACCTAATTGAAACTTGATTTATAGCGAAGTCTGAGAGATAGCGGACTTCAAAATCCCGTTGCGCCGCGCCTTTTCGACTGTTACCATTGCGATTAAGATTCGCACAACATCTATTCATGTGTGTATCGTGCTTTAATTTATACTTTAGTTTTTGTACTGGTACACGTACGGCCCGTTTGACATGGCTTGGTTGAGTGGCTGACGGGATTCGTGAAGTTTTAGAGTGATAGGTATGATATGTGCTACGCTAATGTGTGAGACAGGTCTAGAATGAGTATGTAGTGTGGTTTAATTTATGACTCGTCCAGGGATAAGTAAGAAAGAAAAATAAGAATTTGGAGCATATTGCACTACAAGTTGGTCCTAATAAGTACTTAACTAAATTGCTAATTGAAATGAAGTGGCGTCCACTCCATGCAAATAAGCAATGCATACCGTGTGCGTCCAGATAACCCGGAAAATCGCCAACATTTGAAATTATTCCCACTTATTCGCCCATTCTCCTCTACAGAAACCACAGGCAATCTGCTGTCATCAACAGCACAAAATTTTATAAGAATATAAATTATTTATTGATTTCGTGATCAGTGTCACTTACTTTGCGTACCCGACTCATAATCTCTGTGCACGCCCCTGTTGAAACGCGTAACGTGTTTAATGCTACTAAAATGGTTGCCACTTAGCTTACGTTAGAACAATTTTTTGCACCGTTCTGATTTACAGCGGAACCAAAGTAGACAGTAAAAATGACGCTATATGTGCATTCGTTAATCGTTTCCGGAATAAACATTATTGTTACTACTCGATAAATATGGGGTGGAAAAGGTAAAACGATTGTTATACTTAAGCTCAAACAACTTTCACCATTAAACTATAATAAATAAAAGTCACCATACAAAATCTACTGTTTATTTAAACGAAGTATAGTGTGCCTTCAATACAAGTAGAAGATCTATGAATGGACCAGTTCCCCATATAAAAATGTCCCGTGCGTGCCGATAGACTAATTGGTCTATGCGACACTGAAATTAGTGAGACATGTCGATCGGGTGCGCACACGCGCGCTTTACAGCTTCGTTAGAGCGTGCCTCGTAAAATGCGATGTTATCGGCGCCCGCGCAGATACCCGCCATTACTTGGTGCGCGCCGCGTGACGGAGGGCTGCCACGCTAGATGACCGCACTAGGACACTCTGGGACAGTACTATGTTTACCTTGACGTGTGGACATAGTACATATGCGAATGGACCGAAGACTTATCGGGCCTTTTCGGACGGAGCAACTTGAGATAATAGTTTTTGGTGACCATCCGATGACCGATCATTGTGATAGTTGCTTAGCTTGAGTGCTCGCTCGGTACCTAACAGAACAGACTTAATATCTTACCAAGTATTTGGCTGTCTTTAAAATTATCGCAAAAGTTTTGGTCAAAAAACATAATTTGATCCAAATAAACTAATTACATAACTTCACTCAAAAGCGACAAAATTCTGCCCATCGCGTTCTTCGTGCATCGTTGGGCAGAATTTTCATTCATAACCACGTCGCTCGCTACATGTCATAATGAAATAGTAGTGTGCTCGTGTTTTTTTGATACCCTTTCAGTGATGGGTAAAGGTCAAAATTTAAATAAATATTTTTGTTAATAGATATAACAATAACTCTGGAGTGGAGACCGCGTCTCGGCAAGCGTAGCGTAGGACGCCCTCCGGCCCGATGGACCGACGACTTGCGGAAGGTCGTTGGTGGAGGCTGGATGAAAAAAGCGGAAGCGGGATATCTGGCGCAAAATGGGGGAGACCTATGTCCAGCAGTGGACTGCGATAGGTTGAATAGGTATACGTAAGTGTAGTGCAGCTCGGACATTTTTCGGATGACGTTTCTCCGTGATTGTGCATTTAGTTAGTTTATTTAAGACTTACGAGTTTATACATTGATAGTTTTTCCAATCATCAATCAAATTTCTGCTTTGCTGTAGTACTTAATTGAAATGTTAAAAAATGTCTTTCTATTGTGTTTTGATGTTCAGAATTGCTCATTGTAAGCCTTATATGAATAAAATTATTTTGACTTGACTAAAAAAAAAGATTTCGTTGCAATCGTAGAAATTATAAAACCTTGTATCATGCATTTAGTAAAACCTGTATATGTAGGTATTATACATATGCAACACAAACACGGAAACCATCACAATACCGGTACGCGTTATGCAATCGAGATAATTGCAGCTGCGAGTTGTTACATTCAAGTCCTTGCGGGGTGACATGCTCACGTGTGTAATGATAGCCGTACCATTTTTAATGATAGCCTTATCATTAATGATAAGGCGGATATCTCGGACGCGTTATCATAGGATGGCGCCTTGCACTTACGTAATTTCGAGGGAAAGTAGGGCGTATTTCTATTTTGATTCCGTGTGCCCGTTGTGGTGTGTAGACGTGGCTGTTTGTATTAAGGACATTCTAGACGTTTTCAGTTTCAATTCAAATTCAAAAATGCTTTATTCACTTGACTCTCTAAAAATACTATTTGAGATGATAAAACATTGTATTAATTTTTGTTTTAAATTCAAAGGATGAGTCTATATCAACCAGTCGTGAACACTGCTTTTTTGTTTCAACTTTGCTTATAGTAGGTAAATGATGATCCTCTCGCCAGGCAGATATACGATGTGTTTAGAACAAAAGTGATCTTAAATGATCTCATCTATACGGGTCAAATGTTTCATTCATCACAATAAGTTGATTCTTTCAGTAGTTGTTTATAGATACAAGAAGTTGCAGGCGTTGTTTATAGAAATGTTGATGTTGTATACGTTAATTGCCTGTAACATCCTTTAGGCTATCACTGGACTCAATGTAAAAAGTTGAAATTTTAATAATGATTAGGCGATCCTATCACAACCCAAATGAATTTATCTAGTTTAAAACTTGGTTTTCGAAAATCTCCAAGCGTCTCGACAATAATCTCAAGTCAAAACAGTAAAATAATTCGACAATTCGAAACACTGAACATTCCATTATAAATCTTATCGAATAAAGTATGTAACAGTACCCGGCGTGCATGCATAAATGTCCAACAACAATAACAATCCGAACACAAATCGAGTTGGAAGCTTGAATAAACAATCGGAGTGACGAGCGAATCGATACCGAGTTGCAACTGTCTCGAGTGCATTACCGCGCCGGCGAAGTTAATCGGCGACACCGCATCTCTATATATAGACACGGGCGCAGACATCTCGCAGCCTCGATGCATCGCCTTTATGAACGTATCGCACTGTGCGCACGAATCTCGACTCTATTGTCGAACACGTCGACCTTATTCTCGTTGCAATAAAATGCAATATTGTATTTTACCCCGCGGTAGTAGAGTCCTATTTGGGTCGTGTAGTATAGGCTGTGCGGTTGCGTCGGGAAATGATGCGCCGTACTCTATCGTAGTATCGTAGTAGCGTCGGCCTCGGATGCAGTCGGTGCATCTGTGTGCGGGCTATGCACGTATTCTTATGAATGGAGCAGCGTTTGCCGGTGTGGGCTGTGGAGGCACGTTTTTATTGATTTTTTTCATCCCGCCACCTCGCTTATTCCAGAGAATGGACCGTGTATGAAATTAAAGTGATTCCCACATGCAAGTTTATTATTACCACAGTCTCAGTGACGTGCACAGAGATTATGAGTAGGGTATGCAAAGCGAGTGACACTAATCGCAAAAACAATAAATAATTCATATTTTGAATCGACTTCAAAAAAGGTGGTTCTCAGTTTGACCAGTTAGTATATATATCTCGCGTTTGGCTGAGCTATTTCGATGCGGTTTTCATAAAAGTATTTGTTACATTCAGGAGAGGTTTTAGTGCTATACTTTTATTATTGTCAAATTGAGTTCTGTTGATGACAGCAGATCGCCTATGGTTTCAAACCTGTTGAGGAAAATGGAATATGTGGGAATAATTTAATATGTCGGGTTGTCTGCACGCACAGGATATGTACTGCTTATTTGCATATATGAAGTGTACGGCACTGCACAGTTTTTATAGCTTTAGTTTAAGTGGTGTATGCGATTGAAAGACACACGATGTTGATATCGAATCGCTAATTAAAATTGGTCCACTTGTTTTGTTCGGTTGATGAATGCGATGGCTCATAAAATGCAAACGATTTGCATAAATGAAATGCTAATAATTTATTACAGTTGTTGCGTTGTGCAGCTGCCGACACATTAGGACTGGTTTACGTTATTTGTATGAATATACGCATATGGCTTAAATGGCGCGCCTTTTTATCAGAATTAATATTAATTATATCAAAAGTACAAGGTTAAGTTTTATTGACACACTTAACATACGGACTGCTTGCGTAACGATAACGATCAACACCGAGGGATTACGTACAAAATTGATACACAAAATACCTACTAATTAATGAAAACGTACAATGTAATATATTATACCTATGTTTAAATTGGGACTAGATGGCGCTGTGTGTGAATGTCAGTGGATGTTTATATTGAAATCTCATCGAAAAACCGTAACATAGTTTAGTACATATTAACATTTCAACTGCCGGGATTCTATTGACATTAGAAAATCTGTTATCTAATGAATATAGCGTCGGTGGCTCAATGGTGTTTCCTATCGGGAGGGCACAGGTTCTAATCCCGCCACGTAACTATGTTATTTCGGATTTTCGAAATTATATTTACGTTCATCCGAAGTTCTTACGGTGAAGGAAAACATTGTGAGGAAACCTGCGAAGATATTCAAAGGTTGTGCGTGAAGTCGGCCTATCCACACTGGGCTCGCGTGGACGACCTAGGCCTATAAACACTTAACGGATTTACTCGTGTCCCTCGGTGGGGACGTTTAATGAGCTAATATATCCCACTGCGACTTTAAACGGTTAAACAGCTTCAAATTTAGTATCTTTATTACAGTTTTATGAGAAGTCAGTATTATATAAAGACGTCATTTATAGTAATGACGAAATCGACAAGAATATCACTAAGCACACCAATTTAGACGCGCCCATTGATGAAAAACGCCGTTCCTTGAATTTATGAGCTCCATGCCTACAGGAATGGAGATTTAAAGCTTCTGTATACGAAGTAGTCAGCGGTGACGAATGTTAATGTTCTTATTACAATAGTCTTAAGAACTAAATTCGTTTGTTATAATAACGCAAAATGTCAAGTTTGAAAACCGATAAAGTCTATTTTTTCAAAATAAGAGGTATAACGCAAGTAGTAGTTTTGAATGTATGGTTTCAATTTCATGTAGGTATTGTTGTTTAACAAGATTCTGTTCGCTTTATTAAAAATATTGAATATTGTTTTGTTGTTTTTGAGTAGGTAACCCTGTAGAACTGCACGGTTTTAATTGGAACAAGGTTGTACAAATATCTAGTTCTGTGAGTACATTTTAGACTTTTGTTGTCCGCTTAATTCTTCTTGATAAGAATTTATAAACAATAGGAAGACTTAGGTGTCAATCACAAAGGGTATGGAAAAGCATCTTGTGCGGGAACCTGCCACTGCCGTAAGGCGTTATATATTGATGATGATGGTGTTCGCATAAATTAATCTTAATCGTTCCTTCATCATTGCATCAAACAATAGAGAATCTGTGAAAAGATTACATTAAATTATTTGATTCCGTCTTTGTAGTAATTATTCTCTTTTATTCGATAGTTCTTTATTCGTGTTTGTCACCTTAATTCCATCACAGTTTTCCTTTTTATTTGATACGTGTCATCGAAATCGCCAATTTCCCACTTACGCGGTTTTCTCGCTCGAGTGGGGCATTGTTGAGCGTCGCGGTCGTTTTGTGACATTTGACGTGACGTCACGCTGGATACTCGGAAACGGTGTTTACTTAGGACCCTATCGATTCTATGTTATAACTTAACAATGATTTTGACAGCTTCCTTGGTCTAATGGTTCGAGCGACTATAGATCGTTGTTTGATTCAAGAGTCATAGGTTCGACTCCCCAGGGAAACGCAAAGAATAAAGAATCTGTGGAGATTTTATCGCCCTTGTATGTTAAATAATTTGATTCCGTCTTGGTACATAAATTATTCTCTTATATTCGATAGTTTTTCATCGTGTTTGTCACCTTAACTCCATCACAGTTTTCCTTTTGATTTGACGTGTCATCGAAATCGTCAATTTACCACTTACGCGGTTTCCTCGCTCGAGTGGTGCATTGTTGAGCGTCGCGGTCGTTTTGTGACATGTGACGTGACGTCACGCTGGATACTCGGAAACGGTGTTTGCTTAGGACCCCATTGTCCTCGCTTCCGATCCTCAGGGAGGAGCGCCATCTGGCGGGCAACAACTGCCGTTTTCATATAATAACATACCTTGTTATTGTTATGTTAAACCGTGACCTGTTTATGGATGTTGAGGAGGTAATACTTACGGTACTACTTTTGGTGTGTTCACTAACAAATGTGAGGGATGAGTGATTGTTGTCTTGTACTAGCTACGCGACTTTGTTCGCATTGACGACCCATTTGGTGTCATGGTTGAGACATCGTCTACCAAGGGTTTCGGGTTCGATCCCAGTACAAATATTTGTGTGCATGAACATGTCTGTTTGTATTGGTCTGGGTGTTTTCTATGTAAAAAATGTATGTATTTACAAAACAAATGTATATAAGTATGTTTATCCGTTGTTTAGTAGTCATAATACTGGCTTTACGCTTAACTTGGGGCTAGATGGCGCTGTGTGAATGTTAGTGGATATTTATTTATAATAAATATAAAGTAAAACCTAAGTTACTGCTTATTACATAACTTTTTCGTCATACATACGCATACATACACAACATGAATTGTTTCGTCAAAGTCGGAAAACCTGTTCCAGCGTTTATTGCAACAAACATACGAAGTAGTCCTAAAGAGAATATTAAGTAATAGTGCTTTGTTCACTTTTCAGGTACTTCCACGGCGTGTCCAGCAACATCTTTATGAGCAACTTGCAGCAACGGTGAGTTTCTCCTAGAGTAATAACTTACAACTTGACATAGCTTAGCTAGCTGGAAAACCCTGAATAAATTGCGGGCGTGCCGTGAAGATCGGGTAAGATTGGGATATTCCAGAAGTAGTGTGTGACAGTGGTGCCATTGAGACAAAGGAACACCTACTGTCTTGCCCGAACCGACCACTCTGGGACACCCTTAGTCTCATTGCATAAATTTTTGAGCTGAGAGCTATCAGCGCTCGCCAATTGTCCGGTGAAACTGTGAAGGCCACCTGCGGCTGATAGCGATAATCCCTATTCGCGTAACCGACGTGTGCCGGGTCCATTTTCTCCCCAAATATATGTTAGGCTACCAAGCCCCTCTGCAACGCCCTAAGCCGAGGTTCGAGTCCATTCGGGGCCTCCCTTAGACTCGTGTAAATTTTAAGGCTGAGAGCCATCTGCGCTCGCCAATTGCCAGGTGAAGCTATAAAGGCTATCTGCGGCCAACAGCAGTAGTCAGTTCGAAAAAAAAAATTCGAAAAAAAAAACCTTTTGGTAGCCTAACATAAAATGTATAAGAAATTAACGGATTTGTTGAGATAGCGGTTACCATCGATAAGTTTCCGGACCGTCCTTCATTACATCGATAGGGATAATTTATTTATCGGCGATAAGTGCCGATAAATGGGGCCACACGGTAGCGGCTCTTTATGTCACCTTGGGAACTATTAGATCTGTCTAATACATATTGTAGATATCTATATCAAGATTGTGGAACATAATTTTGGCGGTATTTTTACTAATACGACCCATGTGATACGCTCAATCACCTCATTTTCTGTTTCGGGAGGTACGTTACACCGACGATCTCGACCTACCATGGTAGCCATTAGTACCCGCCAATCGGCACAGGCCTACGGCCTTTACGGCCAAATCTACTTTAGCCATGCTGAGCGGGAAAACCTGTGCCGAATTAGAAAATGTATGGGCTGCTCGGCTGTGACTTGCATTTACGGGAATTACGTATTGTCTTAAATTCATCTTATGAATTTATTTATCAAATCGAATGAAAAAGAAAATGTCTGAATAAAAGTTTTGCAATAATAATCTGTATATTTTAGTGATTTGTTGAAATAAAGGTCGGCAGAGTTAGGTCGTGTAGATTCAGAAGCTAGGCTCTTCATGAGGTCTGATTTCTTTTTCACAGCTCAAAACTTATGTGGTCGTCTTGGGAACATGTTACATGAAATATTTTTGGGTGTGATAAAATTTCAATCATTATGCTGTACTGTAACAATTTTGAAAAGCCAGAATTCAAATGATTACATTGTAATGTTGACGACGATATACTGAATATTTATTAGCGCTCCGCCCGCGCGTTCAACCGAGTCGCCCGAAAGCGTGATAAACCGACGAGGTGCTCTTAAAAGGTACTGACATGTTTATGTGTGTCAGTGAATATCTGATGAATTTACTGGTACAACAAATTGAAACAAGCTCAATAAAGCTGTGTGTGTACCACACGGAAATGAAGTCGGTTGATTGATTGAGTTTTTAATTTTGTAGATTTTTAATGTTTATTATATATTTTTAATCAGTCGCTTCAATTTAATTTTATTTTATAATTATGTCTTTATTTTGTGATAAGTTCTCAGATATGATAGGAGGTGAGGGATCGGCATAGCTGGGCGCAAAATAGCAGAGACATGTCTGGTTGCGGACTGCGATAGGTTGAAAAGAAAAATAACCCTCATTATGAAATACTACGTGGTGTCGATAAAATAATAAAATAAAATATGTATTCGCCTATAAAAACCACAAGTTATTCCAAACTTTTTTTTTAAATTATAATAATTTTGTATAACAAATAATTTATTATTGAAAAATGGTTGGTAAGAGTTCGTTCCTTGAAATAACAGTCTTATGCTTTTCTGTATTTCAGGTAAGGTATTGTATCTAATGTAATTATCGGGCATAAGAGACCTTACATCTGTCGTCTCGGCGACGGACGTAATACCGTCTTGACAGATACTAATTTATATTAAAAGTGATTGATTTCCTTTCACGCTGCATCTGTCGTGGGCAGGCATTTATCACTTATCATCGTAGAACAAACTGGTCATCTCTTTGACTTCAAAGCATAAAAATCATTGGCAATGCCATGCGAAGCACGTAAATATCTTTTTGGATCAGGAGTTCATCCTGGAATGTCAAAACCAAACTAGCAAAACTCGCACAATGACTTGTCCCCGCGGGGTTCGAACCTACGACCTCCTGGTCACGCAGCCGAACGCTGTGTCCATTAGACAACGGAGGTAGTCTTAACACAAGAATGGATGATTATGTTTGACGACCCATGTGGTGTAATTGGTTGAGACTTACTCCAAGGGCTCCGGGTTCGATCCCCGGACATTACAAACATTTGCGTGCATGAACATGTCTGTTTGTAATAGTCTGGTTGTTTTCTATGTATGATATGTATGTATTCTCTTATGTATAAGTATGTTTATCAGCTGATTGGAATCCATATTACAGGCTAAATGCTTAGTCTGGGGCTAGGTGGCGCTGTGGGTCTGAGGATATTTATTTAGTTTGGTGCGTTGGCCTTGTATATTGTGTTTGTAACACTCGTGCCGTTCGCTTCCCATTTGATGAAAAAAATATTTTGTTGTAAATATGTTTAACATAAACTGACAGAACGCGAGAGGCCGCAAAAATTACCATGCCGACTGCGGTAAAACGTCGATGGCTAGCAGTGTTGCCACCTGAGTTTTAGAAAAAGAGCTTTTTGCGTTGTCAAAAAGGGATAGAAAGGGCTAGATTGAGCGTCAAAAGATTTTCTGTTCTAAAAATGCTGAAATAATCATGTCATGAAGCCGTTAAAAAAGGTCATCATGACCGATGAAATAGCAAAAAAGTACTTGTTCGCATGTCGAAAACTTCATATTTGCTAATATTTTCAAGACAGTGAAAAAGAGCTAGATTGCTCTTTTCGGGCTAAATGGTTAAAAAAGGAGTTCACCTATACTAAAAAGTGCTAGATCTAACTACAAAAGGGCTTATTTTTTTTTTTTTTTTTCTCTTTTTTTTTTCTACAAAAGGGCTACGGTGGCAACACTGATGACTAGTAATGTATTGTCGTGGCGAATCGAGGCGCGTATTAACGATGTAATTTTACCTACCGTCTGGAGGCCATAGTAACTGCCGAGTGGTTTTACAAAAGAAACTGGCGCCTCATTTGTAAAGCAAATAGTTCGTGTAGCGACTGAACAGGACCCCGATTCCGTTATTTCAGAATACGTTCGAAATTTTGTGTCGATAGTAAAATTTTGCACGCATTCGTTCATAGAAGGATTTTGATTGATAAATACCATTAGACAATTCATTCTACTATGTTCTAATCATTTTAAACCATTTTTCGATGAACTTAAGCACAAATTTACGATATAAACCTGAAAAACCCTATTTCATGGAATACGTAGGATACAGCAGCGCTTATATTGCAATTTATAACATAAAGATTATTACATATAAGGGATTTTGCATGTAAAACATCGCTAATAGTGTGTATAATCGTGCACAATTTAAATTACTTATCAACCTAACTAATTTGTGCTTGTCAGTTAACGGCGTTTTAAAATTAAAGTTGTACAGCATTAATTAAGACTAGTAGAATCGCGGCCCTGTGGGTATCATTACGACGCTCCGCCATCGGTTTGTTCAGGTGTTCTGGTATATGGAAATGGCTGAATCGCAAACAATGATTGGAACTGTGTTACCGGGTCTTATGATCGTAATTCGATTTGTATCGGTTTCTCAATTGTTTTACTCATTTTCTAATTATATTTTTGTTATTGAGTTTGTGGGTAGATCCTGTAGTCTATGACGACCCACTGCAGGGCACATGCATTCTCGCACAGCAATAGTGAGAATGGACCGTAACCCACCATGCGGGCTCAATGCTGATTGGTGTGTATCAACTACCATCCTATGGTTGTATCTTCTCTGACTTTCTAATGTTCCAAAACAAAAGCCTACCTTGCCTATGGTTTGGCCATTTTTGTATAGGTATATATTATAGTGAAAATCTTCACAAGGATAGTAGAAGACTTAGTACAGCATAGTCCCATGATGCTCCTAAGAGATTGAGAGATCGCTTCTTGATCTGGAAGTTTTGGGTTTTGGCTAAAAGATGATTCCGTGTTTTGGAAGACACGCCCAGCTTATTGGTTTACATAAAACCAGATCAGACATGGTTTGGAAGCTCTAACTACTAATCTACCTGTTAGAGAAGAAGTGGGAGGTGGACTTTAAAATGATAACTTTTGACAAGTGTCTTACTTTTTTAATCAAAGAAGCAACGGTTCTGATTTTAAATGATACCGCCGCATAAGTACATTTGCAATGCCATTGGGACAAAAATACTTTCGGTTTATGAACACTGTAACAACTTTATTTCCTTTAAACTTTCTCGTAGACTATTGCTACTTTATTACATAAAATATGAGACCAATTGAAATTCGGATTCCCAACATGACAAATGTAAGATTAACATAATGTTTAATGGATTCCACGTGACTTCCGGCGAGGGCTTAACAGCGCCATGGGATCGGACTAAACAGTCCTCGTGAGATCTTTGAATAGTTTGGGATTTTCTACGTAAGTCATAATATAACTTGTAAATTTTGAACATTAATTCGCAAAGTAAATTTAGGAGTAATGTTTAAAAAATAAAAGTGCTTTTTAGTTTTCATACTCCAATTTTTCACTTCATTTTCACTTCACTCCCGCATTTTATTCACTTCAGTCACTTTGATGTCCAATTTAATTATAATAGTGACATTGGCGGTTTAATCACTTCGATAAATAGCTGAACTGGTAATTACTAGTAGAAACACCGAATTCCCTCAGCGAAGTCGTAAACGCGATAACATCTGAAACATTTAACGCTTTAAGCAATAGAATTTTAAAACCCTATCAGCATAGCAATTTAGGGCAGCTGCGAATATTAAGAGTTGAATGGTAGACGACATTAAGGAAAGGGATATTTTTAACAGCTCCCGTTGTCGGGTGTTTTAATTCTGGTGTTCGAGACGTATATACGAGGGGTCTGGACTAGTTGTCGTCTTGCGCCATTCCGGGGTTACTAGTACACACACCGGCGTCGACGGCTCAAGTTATTTTGGTCTTTAATATGTGGGATTAGGAATCGGGGTAAATGGTCAAGATTACCGCAGGGCGTGGGCGAATCGAGGCCATGACGAAACACTGATTGATAACACCCATTATTGTACGATAAAGACGTCAAACGCGGTTGCTATGGCGCGCTCGGCTTATTTCTATTGTTCGTATATATTTTGCGAGCAATTAGGTAGATAGCTGTATTGGCATAACCTCAGCTGTGATACGAGACGGTTAAGATATGAACGATGACTCCCGTCAGCGTTACGTGGTTAGATTAATCTTAATTAAGTCCGTCATTCATAAAGTGTTGACGGAGTTACTGACCTCGGTAGGTTTGAAGGAACTCTTTACATGCGTAATTTTTAAATGTTATCTCTTAATGGTATTATCCGTAAGAGGAATAAAGTTACTGACATAACTTGTCGGTTCAGCAAGTTGAAGTGGCAGTGGGCTGGTCACGTATGTCGCAGAACCGATGGCCGTTGGAGCAGACGAGTTCTGGAGTGGAGACCGCAGCCCGATGGATGGACTTGCGAAAGGTCGCTAGTGAAGGCTTGGTGTGAGAAGCGACGTATGGTTGTATCTTCTCTGACTTTCTAATGTTCCAAAACAAAAGCCTACCTTGCCTATGGTTTGGCCATTTTGTATAGTATATATTATAGTGAAAATCTTCACAAGGTATAATAAAGACTTAGTACAGCATAGCCCATGATGCTCCTAAGAGATTGAGAGATCGCTTCTTGATCTGAAAGTTTTGGGTTTTGGCTAAAAGATGATTCCGTGTTTGGAAGACACGCCCAGCTTATTGGTTTACATAAAACTGGTTTACATAAGGCTTGGTGTGAGAAGCGACGTATAGGGATATCTATAAAATATTGTGGACATAAATGTGCAGCATTGCCCCTACTTCGATAGGTATCCGTAAGCGGTCTCGTGCCGCGACCGGAGCTAATCATCGGCTGAGCTAGGCTCGCCATTTTCATCCGGTGACGTCGTTAAGGCCATCTGCGGCCAACAACAAAATCATTTCCAAAAAAAAAAAATGCAGCATTGTCCTATATTACAGGCTAATGCTGTTTAGCTCATGTTGTTAGTTTGGAGCTTGATGGCACTGTGCATGTCAGTGGACATGTATTTATTGTTGGATTGCAATAGATTGAAGAGAAGCCCTAAATTGCAAAGCAGTGTATCAAATAATTAGTAATCTGAAATTTCCTGAGTAATACTACCTGGCGACCTTAAGAGAGTGTATTCCCATTTAAAGGACCCGCAAAGCTTGGCTCTGGTGGCGGTATTATTAACCATCACCGTGAATCGTTTACACAGTTGTCCCCTGCATAAAAAGACATAATAATAATAAATAGTAAATAAATATCCACTGAAATTCACACAGCGCCATCTAGCCCTAAGTTAAGCGTGAAGCCTGTATTATGGGTACTAAACAACGGATAAACATACTCAACCGCAACACCAAATGGGTCGTCATCTAGTCGAGTTACCCAACAGCAACTTATTTCCCATAGAGTCTATTTTAATCACGTCTAATATATGTTAATTCAGTACGACACTACTGGAATATATCGCACGCGTGTTCCGACTGGACATGCGTGAAGACAAACTGACTTTTAGTTCCCATTAGCTGTTACCCGCGGTATTGCCCGCATTATTAGATATTCTCCCACAATCAAACATAACCTTAAATAGCTTTGTTTGGTCGCCGCGCGCTAAAACATTGCTTAATTTTTCCAAAATAATACATCAGTTACCTGCAATAAAGTCCCGTCCGAATCCATCAAGCCGTTTCAGAGATTACCCGGAACAAACAGACAGACCAACAGACAGACGGACAAAAATTTAAAATTTGTTTTTTTTTTTGTCATATGTACCGTATAAATATATTCATATGCATGAAGAAGAGACTTGTTATGTCAATATAACATACAGACAGTCCAATTTTTTTATATGTAAACGATCGATATTACAGAATCGGTTAGTTCAGTGCTGACGTACTGTGCTGTATTAGCATTCAGTGAACGGCATCGGGTCCCACCATTGGCAGGCGTGTGGTTCATTATTTATGTACAAGTACGCTAGTAAGCTGATGGCAAACTTGATGGACTTTTTTTTTATTTATTTATTTTAAGGTAACATTACATTTTCACAAAATAATGTCTGCCAAACTGTGCAACAGTTTAACGGCAGAAGTTCTCGTTCAAGACAATGTTACAGCTTATTACTAATGTATTAGAAGTACTTAAAACTACAAAAAAAAACAATCATCAAAGATTACATAACTGCAGATTATCCTTCCTGTTCTCACATATATAGAAACACACGCCGAGTTACAATTGTATATATTGCATAATGTTGTTATTGAGTACTTTGTCGTTAGCTCGGTGGCTCTGGCGTGGACTGTTGCCTTCCGATCGGGAGGGCGCAGGCTCAAATCCCGCCATTTTTTATTGTATTGTATGTACGTTATCCGAAGTTCTTACGGTGAAGGTAAACATCGTGAGGAAACCTGCGCACGCCTGTGAAGAGATTCAAAGGTTGTGCGGGAAATCGTCCAATCCGCACTGGGCCCGCGTGGATGACTAAGATCTTATACACCCTTTACGGAAAGCTCATTGTGTTTAATCAGTAATTTGAAAGTATGAGCAGGCAGGTTCATAAAAATTACACAATTTGTCTGTCGTCTATTTAGTTGAAGCTTATATGACGCTAACAAAAGATATTTACCCGCTAAATATTAGAGCTATTATGCACTATTAAAAATATTTGTATAGGATTTATGGCAGTTTTAACTATGAACAATTAAATTTTTGCATACTCTTAGAATCTAAAATGTGGAAGCTTTGATGCCCTAACACTTTGACTAACTAGAAACAATAAAAAATTATATTGTTCGGTCCCCGATGGGAGATATGGCAATAAAGTGCACAGTAATATCCTAGTTTTAGGAATGGTATTATATACTTTTATTCAAAACGTTTGAGGTACAGCTGACGACTTCAAACAAAGTGTCCCTCGCTCTCTCGCACTCTTGTGGCACCTATTCTAAAACCGCTTAAACGCCGATTCATCGGGCCCGTATTAATCTCTCGGTCTCTGCACGATTCGCAGCGGTGTGCTGCCGACGATGATCGCAAACTCCAAATAGATTCCCCGCCGAAAGTTCGCAATTGCTTTTGTTAACATTTACAACAATGTAATGTGGAGCGTTAACTCGGTTCCAGCTTAGTCATCGTTCCCGAACTGGGCGTGGTCCCGAGATACACTGACTGAGCACTTTCATCTTAATTGACTTGGATGTATGACAGTTTTTTTCGGTTGTACAGCGGGGTCCTCGTACGACTACATTCTGTTCAATAGCAGCATTAATACTTAATTGTAGATTATGTTACGAAACTGTTGACATTTATTGCAGAAAAAAAAACTGTATGGAGCACTTGAAATAAATCATTTCTCATTTTGTTGCTTAGTCATACAGCAAAAGAAATACTCGTATCGTGTAATTTAATAGAAACGCAGAGCATTGAGACAGTATTGTTGCTATGATAAAACATAGTCTACATGTGGTATATTGTTTTTCATTTCTGTCTGAGCACTAGTCTGTACTCGTGTATTCCATTATGTAGTGTATTATTTCACAGTCTCTGTAAACGTATTGTATGTTGCTATGTACTTACCATATCTGGTTGTTACTTTATAATGAACATATGTATTTTTGTTACAGATTCAACGCGAGCCGTCTGATGCAGATTACGTCACAGTCCACCATTCTAGATTAGGCTCTATATGTTACAATGATATTGTAAAACATTCCTTAGACGATATACAACTTTGGAACTAGTGACGCGTGCAGTCATCAAGGATCATCGAAACTTCCCTAGCTGTCTAATGACGATTATACTCCACCGAAATGCATCATGATCGTGTTTTACTGCACTCTCACTTGCTCTCGTTCCATTAAGGTTGATTTGTAACATACGGCAGTCCAATGTTTAGCACACGACTGTTAGCTTTACCAATTGTATCACCAGTTATGGAGGTCTCGGAGGGAGCCGCAAGAATGCTCGTTAGTTTTTAAGTTCAATGACGTCAGCTTTTGTGATCCTTGAACGTTTTTTCGTCTCCCTCCGCGAGCCTGCCAGTCCCGCGTTACTGTTACCATTTATATATTTTAAACTATAATATATTATGTTTTGTTAAGAATTTTGAATTATATTGACTAACAATTACTAAACAATTCTAACGCATGACTTTTCATTTTACGAATACAACTCGCGAGTGTGCATGACGTATATATTTTTTAATAAATTTAATGTTTTATAATGTTATATATAAGACAACCTGCTACTGACATGCTTATCTTTAATACGTGATATTGATTTTGAAATGTTTACTTCAACAATTTGTAAATATAAATTGAATCACAACAATCAATGATGAGATCGTAATGTCGTACGCCTTGCTCCATAAAACTTGATTTTAGGTTATGATAAATTAATGTACTTAAATTCGAGTTTTAATTAGTGCATGGCAATACCCGGGATTGCATTCTAGTTTTTTGTAAGGAGAAAAATTTGATTATGCAATCTGTATAATTTGAAATTGTCAATAATCAGAATACAATTGTTTTATTATAATTGATTTAGAATCGTTCCAATAAACATTTCGGCATGAAGATTTGTTTCATTAAGCTCCTTTAGTCGGCGGGATGTTCCCACAGCAGTTTCGCGTGTCTCATGAGCGTTCAATAGCTCCTTTGGAGGTCGAATATAAAGTCATTTTTCAATTAATCCAATGTCATCAGGACAAGGCGACCTCTGCTCCGAACCGGCTAAATAACCAATGTTCGACAGTCCTCCGGGCGCGGACGCTCGACAATATGCCTTAATGACAAGTTTTTAGTATCCGATTTCGATTAATGACGTAAATACACTTGGCAAATTTAAACAGTTGGCTTGTTCTTTAATTGTCGTGAATTATTCCCCATAAGCAAAACGCTCGGTCGCCAATGAAGGTGACGAGTTTCCGCTAGGATTGTTAAATTACAATGAAAATGAAAAAACTTCGACATAAAATTGCTAACCAGTTACTAGATCAGTACGTGTATTTTAAAGCTGAATTGGGGTTATGTTTGTTTAGTCAGTGGGAGGCAGATTTACTCGGGTTTTATGTATGGCATATTTATTTTAAGTTCGTATTGTGGCTTTTGCTACGCTCGTTTGAGAGAGCTTTTTTTAACACGGCATTACATTTAAATAGTAGCATTCTCATGTCACAAATGGACTACTTAAACATTTAAATTAAATGTTATCAGTGTGTTTTACGATCTCGTTGATAAAACACGTGCTCTGATAAGGGTAGATATGATATGACACATATTTTTAGAAAATATGGCTTCTTTATGAAAAGGTTTTATTATTTTGATAAAACAAATATTATTCGCCATAACCGTATACCGTATAGCCGTACTCCGGCCCTAAAAAGTGAGACAGTAAAATAACTGGGTATTTTTTAAGATAGTTGGATTCCGTAAGAGATGGCTTAAAGACAAAACATTTCTTAGAGAACGTGCTTCCCACTGTCTTATTAAACCGTGCTATTTACAGGTGAGAGCGTCGATGGCTCAATGGTGAGGACTGTTGCCTTCCGACAGGGTAGGCGCAGGTTCAAATCCCGCCACGTGCCAATGTGTTTTCGAATTGTCGAAATTATAATATGTACGCTATCCGACGCTCTTACATCGAAGGAAAACATCATGAGGAAACCTGCGCACGCCTGCGAAGAGATTCAAAGATTGTGTGTGAAGTTGGCCAATCCGCAATGGGCCTGCGTGGACGACTAAGGCCTATACCTGCGTACGGGTAGGCTCGTCCTTCGGTGGGGACGTACGAGCTGAGGATGATGTACGGGTTAAGTATAATGAGCGAGAATACTTCAAACCTCTCACTATCGGTAAGGATGTCCTAAGGCCAACCGTTATATGTAACGTAAAGTGACCATAGTTCTATACGTCACGACTTAGCAACTGTACTATGGTCGTTTTCTTGTTTCATTCATCACCACCAGGTGGGCTATCTGATTGCTAACTTAAAAAGGAAATCTTTGTATATGCTATTTTATTGATGAAGATTAAATACTGAGTGTCCTGCTGGATACTTCTGGGTAAAAAAAAGTCCGAAGCAATGGTAGGATCTAATTTGAAATTCATGAATGTTCTTTCCGGACCTATATTAAATAAATACATGTTTTGAATTTAATGGAAGTTGGGTTTAGGAATTAATAGCCTACAAATAACAAATGCGATTAAGAATTAATTACTGTGTAACACAGTTATTATAAAATATATAATATGAAATTTTTGAATTTGACAAAGATAAAAACTAAAGCAGGAAGCAAAAACTTATCGTCATTATCAGACCATATCGTTCACTACTGGGTATGTAACTTGTGACTTATCGGCAAAATAAATAAAGGGTTCAGAAACGTCTACGCACATAGTATAATGTAAAATTAGCCTTTAACCTAGATTTTGGACTCTTTACTTATCCTGCAAACTTATGATGTTAACCTATTAACGTATGAAGTCAACTGCTAAGGATCGGCCCGCGTGGAAATCATTAGGGGGAGGCGTTCCTTCAGCAGTGGACATAATTAGGCTGTAATGATGATGATGACTTATCCTGCTTGGTTATTCCCAATAATATAACATTTATAAACACATTGAAATGAAAGCGTTAGTGGTCCATTTGTGTGGACAGATGACTTCTGGAGGTTTAAATCCCGTCGCCCACAAATGTGTTTTCGAATTTTACGGTGAAGGATCCCATCGTGAGGAAATTGCGCACTGCAGAAGTTCAAAGGTGGTGCGTGGACGACTAAGGTCTATACACCGGTACGGGTAGGCTCGTGCCCCCTAGCGGGGACGTTTAATAAGCTGATGATGATGATAATGAAATTTGCCTCATTATCACCAACTTCATAGCCTTTGGATACTAAACCTATGCGGCTTGGCTGTTTCCTATAATATATAAAAAAGAAGTTTGTCAAATTATGACCGACTTCATTCTGTCAAGTCTTGACGAAGAGTTCTGTCTGGTGGTAGTAATAGTATAATAAATGTTTATTTGCACTAAATAATATCAAATTGAATGATTCGGAATTTTGGTCATTTTTTAATGTCCAAAATTCCGAAACACATCATCCTGAAAAACAAAAGCAAAAGCAGGAAACGCGATTTCAGGATGTAAAATGGTAAAGATATATGTTTCGAATTTTTATCAGTATAAAATTAGGTAAGTAGTAAATTTGAGGAACGTAAGTATTTGCTAAACATTTATTTCAATAAAGATATAGTAACACTCCTATATGAAATGTTAATATTTTATTTATTTTAATTACCGTTAGAAGCCAATAAGTCGAGCGCACGAACACGCTGCAACATTGATAAATCCTACTTTTCAATTAATCAAATATTTTAATGAACGCCCAAACGGGTCGAGTAATTAATCTGGACGGTTATCGCTTTCCATCTGGCGGCAAACGAGCTGATGTGCACTCCGCTGATAATATACAGAAATCGAGTGCAATTATAGTAATCGAAAATGCATGATCAAGCAGGTTGGCCAACCTAACAGGCAGATATTGTTTTGTTGTATATGATTCCAATGAATTTCGTGAATTGGACATGAATTTTTGGAATTGGATGTTAATTCCAGTTTTTTCCTATGTGCCATGGATTCAACGTCTGGGTTGGCTGTTAATTTTGTTAAAAAAAAAATTGTATTGAAATGCAAGATTTACTACACAGTTTTTTTCGGTAGATAACAACAGTGGCAGATTTTAATTTGACATTCATAAGTATTGTTTAAGGATTTACTCGTATTGATAAAATATCATTTAATTTTGCAAAAAGTGGAAAATGGAAGTCAAGGATGGATCTCTCATAGAATTGGAGAAACCATGTACAGCAGAGAACTGGGTAAGTTTACCTGCAAATTATTATGTGATCAAGGGGATTCGTGGCTGTTAACGATTTGCATCCTATCTGGACCTACTTAACGTGCCCTCTGAAGATACCATTAAATTAAAATAAAGGACGTAATATTCTTATTATGTTCTAAGATGGGTGCTTACTTGATATGAAATAAGCTGACAGTAAACTTATTACATCCTTTATATCTGTGTGCTATTCTAAAGCCCATAAGCAGATGGGTCACGTGAGGATTGTGGTAATTATAATGTACACCAGTTCTGTGCCGTGTCTAGGCCATATATCATCCGGCAGCTGCTACGTTTAGCATTAGTTTTTGCATGCGAATCTATTTATATCGTAAGTAAATGTATAAAACTGTTGTCCAGAGTCAAGATTTTACTTTTGTTTTTCATTTATAGGTAAGCTAACGAGCTTGTGGTGAATGATGATACCACCATAGCCACTATACTCCGAGCACCGACTGACAGTAAAGTCTTAATATATATTGATGTCATGAAAAAGAAATTAAATATTAGCTTACTTATATTACTAACTTACTTGTCCTTATAGCACCTTTTTTTACTTTTAAAGTGATAAACTTTCGTACGAACAAAATTAATAAAGATGAAAGATTTATGCTTGTTTCTGTGTCAATATCAGAAGGTAAGTAGGTTATTTGTCAGGATTTACAGTTTCAGCTGCTGATAGGTACATTTGAATACACGTGTCTCATATGAAATATAAATTGACATAATTATTTTTTATGCATATAAATTCAGACACGACACCCACACCTATTGTTATGCACAAGTGAGGTTCAGTAACCCAATTTAATTAATGAATAGTATATTTCATGGTCAAAATGTAAGGTAAGGTCGCACGTGTTATACCAATTTTGCATATTTGTATTAAATAGGTTATAATTTGAATCATTTAACCAAAATTGTCTTTTAAAATATTTTACAAGAGGCGTACAATCCGCTGTTAGGTTTATCATTTGCCGATGATTAAGTGAAATTAGACCATTTGTCCGCTTTTTAAAAGGTATCTACCTCATAGATAATTAGCGCGCTACGTATCTATGATCTACCTAAAGACGACAGTAAGTAAATTTGTCACCCCCTGCCAAAGGTGCAGACTGGATAGGTAAACCTTAAAAAAGTAAAAGACAATAAATAGAAAGTATGAAGAAGGGGAAGGGAGAATTTCTGGCCTCCGGTGACTTCACTCACTCCAAAACAACATCATCATCATCATCATCAGCTCATTAAACGTCCCCACCGAGGGGCACGAGCCTACCCGTATAGGGTGATTAGGCATTAGTCGTCCACGCGGGCCCAGTGCGGATTGGACGACTTCACACACAACCTTCGAATCTCTTCGCAGGCGTGCATGAAGGTTTCCTCACGATGTTTTCCTTCACCGTAAGAGCGTCGGACGCTATACGTTAATTTCAAAACGGGATTTTGAAAGGCTGTGTTAGGAGCCTCACTCCAGTCGAGCTAGCCCATTCGTGCCGAAACATGGCTACTAGGTAAGACGGTTCCCAAATGTAAGTCCAATTCTTCGTCGAGTAATAGTTCAGATACAACCTTCCTAGAACCGGGCCACAGCTACGATATAGGACTATCCGACTCCACCATTCAAGTCCTGCTTAGAGCACGCAAATGGACACAGCAAACGAAAGAAGATGCTCCATGGATTGAGGTACCCCACAGTCGCAGTGATACTTTGACTGCTCAACGAAGACCCACTTTACCAGGTCCACTGTACATTTGTACAATTTATGACGTGTGATGATACAAATTGTTATTCCTGGTACTCTGTTCCGGGCACACAGAAAACCAGCGCCAGGGTCCACTCGTAGGGGGCGGAATTTATTTTTCATTTATTTATAATTACAATTTTTTATTACCATATAAAAAATTGTTACAATATTCATATATATCAAATCCCGTACAAAAATCCACTGAGGTTTGTAGTGAGGGGATATTCAAATGAAAATTAAACCTAAATAACATTATTTTATATTAAAACTAGGTTAACTATTAAATTGAAGGAAAAAAAGGCTGCTAGGAAATGAATAAGATTAAGTTTATTTGAAACGATGATTGTAATGTGAAAATTAAGTATAGAATGTTATGATGTATGTATATATATATATTTTTATAGGTGATCTACAAAAAATAAAAAAAAAGAATAAAATAGTACGAGCTAGTAAGTTATCGAATTGCTTAATGCAAGGCTGTTTAATGATAACTCTATAATATGGTAACCTAATACCATAAAAACATTTCATAATATGGGTACAATAATAGTTCGAAAGGTTGCCAATGATTCAAAATTCACCCTGTATTTTAACAAATGCACTAAAAGATAAGTGTAGCTCATTAGCCATTTTGTTTTCTAGATTGTACAATACGCTACAATTGGAAATTGTAATTTTACAATGTTGTATGGAAATTTAACGCGGGCATTGCAGGTGAAACGATGCGGGGACTAAAGCTCTCGACGCAAAACGGCTTTACATTCTATTATTTACATATACGTACACGGTAATCAACATACTATTTTGTATGAATGTGTTTTATATAGCTTTTGCTAGGTGTAAATATGACACGATGTTTATTGATATTATAAAATATGCAGGGATTATAAATTCCTATATATTTGAGCCTTTTGGATTAGATTTAGACATTATTAGATTGGAGACACTTAGACATTGGGAATAAAGTGCTCACCGCTTGTACAATGACTAAGTAAAAAAAACTAAAAAAGTCCACTTAACAGTTTGGTTGTTCAGCGTGGAAATGCAGCCAGCCTAGGCACGTTTATTTGTCGCTTGGACAGACATTTGTGACATTGTTTTTTTTTATGATTTTAAAGTTTTTTTTCTATACTTTTTATTTTAATCATAATAGGTTTAAAAGTTATATTATGTATAATATTTTAAAACAAAACGTTACAATTGTCACAATCTAATTTATCTATCTACTTTCATTATGCGTACTGCAAATGAATGGAATAATCTGCCTGCGTCTGTGTTTCCAGCCACATACAACCCTGTGGAATTAAAAAGTGAATAGGCTTTTTCTGGGCAAGTTCGCTCCATCTTTTTTTTTTAATTTTGATGGGCTTGCTCTTGAGCACAGACTATCCTAATGGAAGAGACGTGCTCTAAGATGGAGCGAGCTTGCCCAGAAAAAGTCTATTCACTCGTTTTTTAAATGCCACGGGGTTTTTCATTCTTAGAGCACACCTCTTCCACTAGGATAGTCTGAGCAAGTTCATCTACAAAAAAAAAAATCTAGAACATCGAGTAACCCCATATAAAAACAGACAACTTGTAGCTCTTTTCGATTTGAAATACGGACATGCATACTTTCACCTTTATATTAGCAACAGCATGGATGTTAACTATTAATATTTTCTTCTATAAATTATTATACAGCTACCTAGACTTGGGTGATTATAATAAATTGGATGGTATTTTATATGTACATAAAATGTTTAATACTCGTAAAATATTAAAGATTTTGTGATTACGTTTACTCAAGTGTAGTCGTGTCTCGAAAGCGTATGTTATCAATTTAAATAGGTATTGTATTAACATGTAAGTGATATGTAATTTAATCCTAGTTTAAGTATAAAAGATTTAACTAAATACTAAAATTGATTATTCTATTTGCTACAAGGAATTGATTGGTTAACACATTTGTTTGAGCATACAGCAGCAATATGATAAGTATCGTGTTTAATGCCCACCGACAGAACAAAATAAACTCTGACATTTTAAAAGCAGTGGCCGTATGCAGTCGAAAGTGTGCAGCGATAAATAAAAGTTGTATCGCAAGTGACTTTCTGTTTGCGAAATCTTGCAACTTAATTGGGTTGCTGTCAATTTTGTTATTAAGACCTTAGCGTACTGCAAGAGGAGCGATAGCAGAAAAAAAATAGAATATCTTGCAAAATCAATAACTGATTCCTCAAGATCGGATTTGAGTAGTTAAAAGCTATATAATAATCGTAGCTTTGGGTATTTAAGCTTGTTTTCTGCTAAAGATTTGCTACTGTTTTGGGCATTCATGAATATTGTGTTACTTGATTGTGTTTTGGATTCAATTAATATGCCGTTTGTTTTTATTTCGTGAACATCGACCAATACGTTAACTGGATGGTTAATTACATATCTGCACATGAAATGATATCTAATTAATGACTATAAATACTCGTAGTAATTAAGCTAAAAGTAACAGAATTGATTGACAAAAAAACTCACAAAATCTAAATGTGTGATCCGAATTTCACGATTTCAATTCATGGGCACCGAAACAAGATGTGCATTAATTCTTGGTTCAACTATTTTTCAGATGTACTTCATAGCTTCTGTGCTATTTTACTTTTCTTACGGAGAAGGAAAACATCGTGGGGAAGCCTGCACTCACCTACGAAGAGATTCAAAGGTTGTGCATGAAATCTGTCAATCCGCACTGGGCCCGCGTGGACGTATAAGGCCTATACATCTTTTTCGGTTGTCCATACGTGAAATGAGCTGATGATGAAGTGCTACTTTATATTCTGCATTCACTGTGGGCAACATGCCTTATTACAAGTATCCGGATTTCGTTCAATACGACGTTTGTTTTATAAGTTGACCGTTTCAGATTATAGTCTTATTGTACACATATTTGGGACACCGTGTTTGATGTAAATATTATTGTTTAAGTTTAGTACTTATACAAGCTCTTAAATCGCTAGAGGTGTCTGTGCGAATCAATTTATATATTACTGTGATAAAAAGTACTAAGTTATTTTTGCCTAAAACAAAGATCCAAGCCCTAATACAATCACTGCGATATTCAAAAACATTATGTTTTGAACCGTTTTTTTTAAACAAATATACCCTGTATAAGTACCCCGTATTTAGGGGTACTAAAACGGGGTGTGATACACTTCGCGTCTTATATGATAATGCTTTTAGGATGTGGTTGGGCCTCCCGCGATTCTGCAGTGCATCAGTATGTACGCAGATGCACGAGTATATGGTTTTGCGGCCTGCTTAAGGAAAAGAGCAGCCTCACTGCTCAGCAGAGTACGTGGGAGTCCCAATGCCATTCTGAGGGTTATTGCTGATAAATATGATGGGTGATGTACAAACACTCCATCAAAATTTTGATGCAATGAAATACAAACAAAATTTGTTGACATTTAAACTAATATATTTATAAGTAATTCAATGTACTTTACGAACACTTTATGAATCTAGCATGTTCTGAAATAAAGGATTATTATTATTATAATAATATGTAAGAGACAAATTAACTAGCTTTTTTGATTGACACTGCCTACTCTTGCCGATTAAACACAAGAAATGACATTCTATGGATTACTATTAAAATACCAACCTTTGTCGTAATTTAAAATTATGTAAAAGAATCAGGTTATTTTGTTAAATCCTTGTTGATAAAAAGTTATCACAATATAAAGCGAAAACTTAATAATTCTAATTACACTTTTGTAAACGCCAAGTATCATGGTCAAAGACCCTTCGGAGGTATGTGTAGCGGGTTCACATTCCGATGGGGGCGCAGATGTATATATGACGAACATAAACATTTGTTCTCGGTCACGGATACTTAAGTATGTTTGTTCGGTTTTTATTCTAGTACCTAAGACAAGTCTTTCCTATAATTTTATGTTAAGCATCTTTAAAAATGATAGCAAACTAAAAATAATTATTTGCTATATAAAAACATGTATGCATTTTTGAAGGATTATTAAATAAGTTGAGGCAATATCTTCTTATACCTCGCTTAGGAAAAATAAATTAAAGTTATTAGTACTAAAATTACTGGCGTAGCTTGCTGGTTTATCAAGTTGAAGTGGCAGTGTGTTGGTCACGTATGCCGCAGTACTAATGGCTGGAAGAAAATTTCTCGTCCTGTGTTCATGTAACGAAAAAAAGCCTTCCCACACATCATGGTTTGGGCCATAACCCACCTCGTGGATTTAATAGATAAAATTCCTACATATTTTTAATTGAAAAACAATACGTGACTATCAAAACATGATTAAACAAAACAAAAGTTAGCCTCAATTCAACATTCGCCAACAAAAAAACCACAGCTTAGCATTCCAACTAACTTGTCAGGTCTTAACATTTAAGTCTCGAGTTATTAATCGGACGGCGTTTTAAGTCGGCTGCAATTTTAATTGAGCCAGCATTTGTGTGATGGAGTAACAAATCCAGTCATATCGCCGCGGGCGGTTTCAATGCCTGGGAGTATAGACGCGCCTAGATCGTAATTGGTGCCTAGGCCATACAGGAACTCCCAACACCGAAACTCGGTCACGAATTGCTATTAACATTTTTGATGGATTAAAACTAGCTTTAGCTATCTAGGCTTAAGTGATAAAGGTTAAACATTGCAAATGGTTGATTTAAGCTTTGGCAGACATTGATTATACATTAAGAGCTTTCAAGTTTTAGAGTAATAAAACATATTCGTTTGTAATGAAAACCGGCATCTGTTATTATTTTAGTCTGAATTAAATGGTCGTGGACCAGTCTCTAGTTGAAGTATTTAGTTCCGCACATAAAAATAGTTATATTTTGATACCGACTAGGTTCGAAGGTTGTGTGTGAAGTCGTCCAATCCGCTCTGGGCCCGCGTGGACGACTAAGGCCTAATCACCCTATACGGGTAGGCTCGTGCCCCTCGGTGGGGACGTTTAATGAGCTGATGATGATGATGATGATGACCGACTAGGTTTATTTAACTCATGACTGATTAACTAATTAAGGTAGCGGGTAACAAATGGATGTCGATGGTAGGGATCGGTTCACTTGAAAACAATTAAGGGAGACCTTCGTACAGTAGTGGAAATATACCTCCGGCTGTAATGATGATGATGATGATAATATATTTTATGATTTATTTATGATGTTATTTCTGGATTATTTTCCTTTTGTTCTCTGTGGTTTTGCAAATTTCATAAAACAGGCCATACTTTGTTTTAGATTTTTCTTCCATAATCTACTTATGGCTCTGTTGACAGATATAAATAATAAATATCCACAGACATTCACACAGCGCCATCTAGCCCCAAGCTAAGCGTGAAGCCTGTATTATGGGCACTAAACAACGGAATATCATACTTATATACATTTTTTTGTAAATACATACATATTATAGATATAGCGTAGGTGGCGCAATGGTGTGGACTGTTGCCCTCCTACCGGGAGGACTGTGGTTCAAATCCTGCCACGTACCAATGTGTTTTCGAATTTTCGAAATTATATGTACGTTATCCGACGCTCTTACGGTGAAGGAAAACATCGTGAGGAAACCTTCACGCACGTCTGCGAAGAGATTCGAAGATTGTGCGGGAAGTCGTCCAATCCACACTGGGCCCGCGTGGACGACTAAGGCCTAATCACCCTATACGGGTAGGCTCTTGCCCCTCGGTGGGGACGTATAATGAGCTGATGATGATGATATATAGAAAACAACTAGACCATTACAAACAGACATGTTCATGCACACAAATGTTTGTCCTGCCCGGGGATCGAACCCGGAACCCTTGGTGTTGCAGTCAACCTCCCAACCGCAACACCAAATGCGCGCCAAATGTCATAATATTTTGTGGTTTACCTTACAAAAACTGGCCGGATTTTGACACACTTTTGATGTTAGCGAGACTCCGTCGATATTGTTTTATACGTTCATGGTTTCCAATAAGTTTGACGCTTACATGTGACATTTCAATAATACCCCGGACTGGTTTTTAGAGCATGCTCTGCACAGCGGGCTGATCCTCGTTCTAATGCGCATGCGCGTGCCAGGAGAAAGTGTAGCATGCATTGCGGTACTGCGCTTCAATGAAAGTGATCTGTTATGTACATGATGATAAATAAATGTCCACAGAGAATCACACAGCCTCCAATTTAACGGAGGAATTAGTAATATGACCACTAAACTACGGGTAAACATACTTATATACGCCAAGGGAGCGTTCAAGGCAACATAACGCATATGCTAAAGAATTTGAACAGAGTGAGGTCACATCTCTACGCAAATCCAAAGAGTCAAGCTTTTCGGGATAACAGTATCGTTGAATATGGGGAGTGCTCCGGGGAACTGTTCGGTCTGATCCCTGCCGCCTCTTTCCGCCATAGATCTACGCGGCAACTCTACCACCCCCACCACCTTGACAGTTGGCAAAGTACTACAGTGCGTTTCAACAGAAACTTTCTGCCCCGCACCACAAAATTGTGGAATGAGTTGCCGCATGCGGTTTTTCCGGACAGATTCGACCTGCAAACCTTCAAGAAAAGAGCGTACTCTTTCTTAAAAGGCCGGCAACGCATCTTGTAGTACCTTTGGTGTTGCAAATGTCCATGGGCGGCAGTATTAACTTTCCATCAGGTGATCTGTCTGCTCGTTTGCCCCCTATACTATAAAAAAAAATATATATTCGAGCTGCTCGTTTTTGGACACGGTCAAAGAAGCTGAACCTGAGGCGCTCCTGCCCAAAGATATATTCCATGTGGTGTCGCACTTGCGCCTTATAAAGTTGCAAGCGGTGGCCCACGAAGTATCGCCTCGACCTAATGAGCACTCCAAGCTACTTAGAGCCTCAATCCCCACTCAATTTAGTTCCATTACAAAGATGCACATTTCGGATCTTGCCGCATAGGGAATCACGTAATTTGGACGACAAGATCTCTCTTGACTTCCCAAACAATACCCGCTCTATATCGTAAAGAAACCTTTCGACGTTGCACCTTGATTTATTGGCCATGAAATACCTAATTAAAAGAAATGCTAATTCAGATTCAAATTCAGAAACGTTCGCCCAAACACCATGTTCTAAGGGCTACTTCAGCTAATAAGCAGTTCTGTTGGTTTATTCAACTAAATACTGGTCTATTTGCCTATCAAGTCGATCGCAAAGTATAAATCAATTACGCTCCATACTGCATATTTATTCAAATTCCCTTCACGTGCGCGCGCATCCGTAAAAAGTTAAATCAAATTAAAGAGCAGTGATACGGCATAATTAAACGGGCTTGCACTATAATTTAAGTCTATTTGGGAGATACACTTAAATAATTGGGTGATAAATAAACTTTATGCGGTAAGGTGAGTCGATGGACGGTGACTAATTAGCTAAGACCCAAACAGAGCCCCGATTACGCTAAATTGAAGTTGCGCTTGTAGGGTCTTAATTATCTTATTAGTGAAATTTTGCACTTATCCATTTTGTTTTATGGTAGATTTTAAATTGTTTACATTATTATACAATTCTTTCTACTATATAATCACCATTTTAAACTATAAACATCAAAGTTGTACCAGAATACCACATTTACAGTTGGATTGAAATGTGTCGTGATAGTGTCGTAATTAGTAGAATTGGGACCCATCCTTGTTATGAAACCCAAGTTTTAAATTAAAATATCGTTTTTTTTAATACGAGTATTATACAGTTCCTGCCAGGGATTTGTAGTTTTGAACTCTCTTTATTTGAATATTTTAACATATTTAACGTAATTTAAATGATAGAAGTTTAAAAGGGTGGGGTAATCATAGAAACCTGTGTGCGTGAATTAAGTAAAAAAATTAACATGTTAATTTTTTTACTTAATTCACGCTCTTAAATTCCCCCTCAACGTAACCATTAATGCCTCTTAGCTATTGTTACTGACTTGTGATTTTCATCCACTTAGTAACCTTGATTTCCTTGCAATTAAATTAAATATTTCATGTAATTTTGAAAATAAAAATAAGACCTTCGTGATACATCCCGATCCCTTAACCTAAAATAAGGCAGATAAATAAATATATACTTTCGACGATTGTACATGCTAAAATATTTGCATTTTGTAAATACTCAAAAAAACTTTGTTTAAAAAATAAGTTAACATTAATCTTAAAAGTAACCATTATTAATAACCAATCGCAAAATACGGATTTACTATATTAAATCCCTGGGAAAATATAAACAGAGTTCCTAATAAGCGGACAAAAGACCTAGCTGGGTAACCTTCAGTTCAGGTAGTATTTAAGTCTAGACCGAATTCTTCGAAACCACATCCAATAACTAAGGTGGATATCTCGAGCTGTCTTAACGTTGCCTTGATAAAATAACGTAGAAATCCATTCAATAATTTGGGGCTTCGTTTAAGGTATAGTCCCTTGTTATGTAAAAAAATATTTCTAAGGGCTATTATTTACACCTGTTATCACTACCAATCGACCAAAAAGATCATTTGTGGCACGCTCTCCATTTAACTTTCGGCTTTTAAAAGCTTGGCACATAAAAGATAAGATAAAATAAAGATTTTGCCCGTCTTTAGATTTTAATCATTTAGGTACAAATGATAGTTGCCAAAGAGTTGTCGCTAATGTTGTAGAGGACCACGAGTACAAATAATATGCAATATTTAATAACCTAAACTTATTCAATAATAATAATCCCGACACGTACCAATGTGTTTTCGAATTTTCGAAAATATATGTACGTTATCCGACGCTCTTACGGTGAAGGAAAACATCGTGAGGAAACCTTCATGCACGCCTGCGAAGAGTTTCGAAGGTTGTGTGTGAAGTCGTCCAATCCGCACTGGGCCCGCGTGGACGACTGAGGCCTAATCACCCTATACGGGTAGGCTCGTGCCCCTCGGTGGGGACGCTTAATGAGCTGATGATGACGATGATTCAACAATAAGGGAATTTTGTTTGACTAGACACTTATTAATGAAACCACATGTTTGTAGGTATGCTAGCAAATAATGTATCATAATAAATATAATAGAAAGTTGTTGATACCTAACTAATTAAGCACAGGAAGTTAACAATTACTCTATTGCTCAGTTGATGTATGGATAGTCGATGATTTTCTACGATAAGATGTGCACCGAATTATTGTATCAATCTATAGTGATAAATGCGTCCGTTGTCGATAAAAGTATCGGTAACTATTGGTACACTCGTCTTCAATGGTGATTCGATGAATAATATTTTAGACAAATAAATAAAGAAACGCCTCTCGCGTTTAAACTATTTACACACATATTGAGGTTTTATCGTTTCATTTTAATCGATTTTATTGGATATGTAAAAATCTCAATATTATTTTATTTTGCTATATTAAATAGTTAAAGCTTAATCTAACAGTACCTACGCCTGGTTATTATCACTTAAATACACCCTTTGTCTCACGGAAAGTAACCACAGTAGCTAACGTGTTACCGTGTCTTGTCGAAAAAGACAACCATAATTATTATCGAAGCATAATTGCAACTATAAAAGCAATAGTTTTTTTTATTTGTTTATATATCATGAAAAAATAATAACAACATAAAATTATTAACTAAACATTCTATAGGCCTTAGTGGCTTACAAATGCTTGTTAAGCCTGAATTCGTATTCAAACACAGTTCACACTCTTTTTGACCAAACCTGGCCATAGTTGCAGCGTTATCTGATATTTCTTTATACATACTAGGTCTCCCTAAGGTTATCTGTATAGAATAAGAGGAATGCCCGGCCCGGCACAGCACCTGTAAGTGCGGTAATTAATTCTAAATAACAAACACCACATGAGCAGCGTGCAGCGGCGCGTGCGCACGGAATGCGCGCCGTGTCCGTTGACCCCAGTTTAACTTGTCCCGACTTCACTGTGACATTTCACCTAGCACTGACGTTCTATATTTTACACCCTGTTCAAATAGTGAGGCATTAACTGACAGTGGATCGTCTAAAGCCGAAAATATACACGACGAATGGGGAGCGCGACGAGAAATGTTATTTTTAATTTTGTTATTGCTTTAGACTTGTCACAAAGTTGCAATGGATTGGTTGATACTGTAAGACGTAGTATCTTTGTTTTGGAAAGTTCAGCATACAAGTTACGGATACAAGCCTAGCCAAGTTCCTAGTGCTTCCAGTCAATAGAAGAGTTGAAGTGTGGAAGAGATATGCTTTGACACAAATGGACAGACTGTACCATAGCCTTGCCATGGCTTGGCCAGACTGATACCATAGCCTTGCGGGAAACTGACGTGAACCAATGTTGTATAATGTTTCGTCGAGTGAATGAGGTTACCTCACCTTTCCCCATCTATAGATATCTTTCCCCATCTATAGATTACTCGTTGGTTGATAAGACACCACCTAGATTGTAACACTGTTTCAAAAGATGGTGGTAAGTCCCCTATTCAGCAGTAAGCGTTGTAAGATGAAGAAGAGGAATATGCATTTCGGTAGCTCAATGATATGGACTGTTGCTTTCCGATCGGCAGGGCGCAGGGTTCAAATCCAGTCACGGACCAATGTGTTTACGAAATTCCGATATTATATGTACGTTATCCAACGCTTTTATGGTGAAGGAAAACATTGTGAGGAAACCTGCACACGCCTGTGAAGAGATTCAAGGGTTGTGAGTGAAGTCGGTCAATCCGCACTGGGCCCGCGTGGACGACTAAGGCCTATACACTCTCTACGGGCTCGGTGAGGACGTAGGCAATATTTACACAAGTAATAGTTAAGTTTGTCCCACAGACGGTCCGATGGACGGTGGAGACGGAACGTATTGGAGTGAAGACCTCTTTTGGGCAAGCGTAGTGTGGGACGTCCTGTGGCGCGGTGGTCTGATGACTTGCGAAGGGTTACGGGTAGGGGATGGATGCGAGCTGCTCAGGATCGGAATGGTTGGCGCTCTTTGGGGGAGGCTTATGTTCATTAGACGAATATTGGCTGATTGATTGTCCCACACACGATTGCCAATTTATATGAGCTAAGAATAGCGTAGAACCGAGAAATCCAGCGTAGGGGACTGTATGTTGAAACCACCCCTCGATCTAGAACAATTTTATCAAAGATATTCTATGACAAATAGACAATATTATATTTATAGCCATGATGCGAGGTGTGAAGTTGTGTTTTTGGTGTCTGCAATAAAAAAAATGTCAATGCCGCTACCAAATAATTACAATGTGGGGCATGTCGGGCCCGCCTCTAGTTTGGGCGTTTTACACCAACGCTGAGTGGAAAGAGCCCCATTGTCGGCAGCCCACTCATGAATGAAAGCGTCCGATAGAACCTGATCGGCTTGACTCATTGCAACCGGTTCGATGTAGACTTAGAGTTCTTGGAAGCGGCATAGGTTTTGGCAGGATAGTTTTTGGATCTTCTAAAATATGTTTGATTTATGATTGCTTGTGGCATATTTTACATTGATCGCATGTAGTGGTTTGAAATACAGGATTCTCTGTATCTCAAGCCCTGGGTTTTAATCCCGGAAATCCAACTTTTGCATTAAATGTTCATTTTTGTTAATTGTTCTATAAATTTAAAAGGTAAGGCGGGATCTTCTGTTGGATCTTATGTTCTTATTAATACAAAATGA